>JAAOAS010000205.1:0-39362 GCA_013396035.1 Fusarium pseudocircinatum
CACCATACTGCTGTCGCCAGCCTTGGGCTGGCGACAGCAGTATGGTGTCTGAAGGCACTCGCCATGAAGTTGAGGCTGCTCTACAGGATTGGCATCCCACAGTCCAAAATTTGGTCAAGCTGATGCCTAGTAAGCTGAACAAATGGGGTTTATTTGACTTGGGAGACTATCCGATGCCTGCGTATCACGACCGCAATATATGTCTTGCGGGTGATGCTGCTCATGCGACTACTCCACATCATGGCGCAGGTGCTTGTTTGGGTGTAAGTAATATTCTATACAAGACACAGACACTTTTTTTGGAGCCCTGCTAACTGGATACTTACATTATAGGCAGAGGATGCTCTTTGTCTCGCTACTCTTCTTGAGCAAGTGAACAAACATTCCACGGACCTGCTCGGAGAGTCGAAGAATGCTGTCGAGGTTGCATTCGATACCTTTGACAGGATGCGTCGTCGACGTACTCAATGGCTGGTAAACAGCAGTAGAAGGGTGTGTGATCTGTATCACCAGCGGGAGTGGGCAGATCCCGAGCGCTGGACCAAGGCAGATACGTGCTTTGAAGAGATCCGAGATCGTTCATACAAGATCTGGTATTTTGATGCTGAGGATATGATTCAGGAGACGCTTGTACTTTATGAGGAGCAACTACGAGTACAGCCTAAGGCTGCTCAACGATCCGCTGACAAAGATGGCTATATTTTGTAAGCTTTAGATATTCTAGTAAATTCTATGGTACACTCATCATACTTCCGAAGAATTTGGAAACGATCTAAACCACAATTGAGATGTTATAATTACATCATATAATAGTAGTTACTTGCTACGCTAATATGGAAGACGAGAAAATAAGTTCATTGTATGAGTTTTTAAATCAACTTCATGAAGGGATATCGACTATTAATCGTTTACAGATACTTATATAGCAACAGCCGGTGTTCAAAAAGATGGTAACGCCAAATAGAATAAGTTGCGAATCTGGATTGTACAACACAAAACTTAGGGTTATATCTCTATAAAACCTTTTACATAGGCTTCCTAACAGCACATAAAAAAGGCGTAAACATGGCAGACTCCAGGTCCCAGACTCCCATCAATGCGTAAGGGTTTTCGTCCAGCCACGCTCTAACTTCATCTTCATGCCCCTTCCAAACCATGACACTACCGGTGATAACCGGGGGGACTTGGTTAGATCCCGAAGGCAAGGTCTCAGTTGTAGGACCCGCCATGACTAAGCGACCCAAGTCAATTTGAACCTTATTGGCCGTCACATGTGCGATTTGATGACTCCGGCGCTTTTCAGCGATCTTGTCCCCGGGTTTGTCTGGAACTTGAACAAGCAAGCAAGGCTCAAGAGTCGGGGGCATTTTGGTGTATTGACGATGAAAACTGTGTCAGATGTCAGTACGTCGTCGTTTTTTGGAGTCTACCTAACGAGCGAGGAACATACAGAATTGGATTTAACAGTGGTGTGTAGGGTAAGCTGGTGGTTTACTGGTCACGACCGAAAACTTTGGCTCTTATCTTATGTATCCTCCATAACACATTAGCTATACACTAGACCACCCCGGAGATTATTTTGATACACATAACCGGGTAATATCTTAAACTTGTTCGTCAACGATAGCACATCTATTAGCGCATATTATCATTTATTGGTTTCTTTATACTATCCGGAAATAGTTTGCCACTTTTTTAAATGTTACCTCCTTTCTTGCAAAATTAGTGATAGCGTGGGTAAATCAAACCTGGAAGCTTTGTTCTTAATCCTTTCATCCGTTCATGAGATCTCAGCTTACTTCGCATAGACACCACCAACACCAACATGCGCGTTCCTGCTACTAAGGCAATTGTCCTCATCACAGGCGCTAATAGCGGCTTAGGTTAGTTTCTGCAATACGACCTGGCTATCTGTAGAACTCCATTGAACAGATAATTTTGTGATAGGTTTTGAAACGGCAAAAGTAATCTTCTCGCGTTCCGAGCCTTGTCATATCTTGATCGGGTGTCGGGGTTCTTTGGATCGCGCCGAGGATGCCATTGCTCGTCTGAGAAATCTTTCGCCTTCGAGCACCTCCAGCGCGGAGCCGCTTTCTATCGACATCTCGTGTGACGAGTCTATTAACGCAGCCTTCAAGTATGTAGAGCAGAAGCATGGCCGCGTGGACGTGCTGGTCAATAATGCCGGTACGCTTGTCAGGACCACACTTTCAACGCGGAACATTTACAAACTAACATGAAATAGGCCTTGATTTAGGCATGGCTGTGAAATCAGGTCAAATTTGTGTCCGAGAGGGCTGGAACCAAACCTATGATGTGAATGTCACAGGCACTCATCTGTTCACGCAGACCTTTGCTCCTCTACTTCTAGCTTCACAGGCTGAACAGCCGCGTCTGGTGTTTATCACCAGCGGACTGTCATCCATTTCCGAGCATGCAGCTGGTTCCAGCCCCAAGTATATGCGGGCACCGGCGGGCTGGCCGAAGCCCGAAAGCCCCTGGTTTGCTTACAGGGTGAGCAAAACGGCAATGAACATGTTGGTAGCCGAGTGGGCACGTCTTCTGCGAGATGACGGCGTTGCAGTTTTCAATGTCTCGCCTGGGTTCCTCAACACGGGCCTCGGTAACGACAGAACTACAGGCAGGGAGGTGAACAAGGCTGCCATGGGAGCCATTGATCCGGCTATTGGAGCAGGATTCTGTGCAGACGTGATTCAAGGCATGAGAGACGAGCAGGTCTGGCCAACTAAAGTGATCAGGAAGGACACGATGCAGCCATGGTAAAATTACACATAATTGATGCAATCTATTTCATGACCTATTCAATTTTAGTCTCGAATTTGCGCGCGAGAGTGTAAAATTTGTGACTTTTTTTTTAAAGCTTTCAGATAATCCCTTCATAGTTTCTGTAGGAATTGCCAAAAGTTTTTCTGGCAAGAAACACTGTCGTGATGCTCCCATTTGCGAGTTTCATTGAGCCCCAAAAAGACAACATCACAACCTTGTTTGTAGGGTACTTAAGGTAAAAGATATCTGCTGGGACTTTGCTAAAACTTTCCACACAGGAGGTGCTGGAAAATATCAATTGAGTTAAAATTTCAATTCTGATGATCACCGGAGACTATCTGATCTAGTTACTAGCCGGGTAATAAACTCATTGGAGGATCGTCGCAACTACCCTCGGGACGTAATTCCTGACTAGTCTCGGTAAAATGAGCCGCTAAATTACTCTTAGCACCAGCTTTCGCTACTCGCCTCGTTCCGAAACAGTGATCGATTGTCGTCAGATCTTGATCTAAAACGTACGATCAATCTTGTAGCTCGGTACTCTCAAACAAATTTATATACCTTGCGAGACCGTTTCAAGCTAGACCACCAAGTAGATCTCTTACTAAACCACAACACTGAACTAAGAACATCTTCTTGAGAGCTGATCACAAAATGGCTGATATCAAGGCCCCCGCTGTCATCCCTACGGTTGACATAAGTGACTTCCTCGATCCTAATGCATCAGAGGAGGCACGTCAGGCTGTCGTCAAAAACATGAGTGACGCTTGTCACATCTACGGCTTCTTCAGTCTTGTGGGTCACGGCGTTCCAGACCATGCCATAAAAGAAGCTTTCGACGTGAACAAGATGTTCTTCTCTTTACCCGAGGATAAGAAGATGGAAGTTTCGATCAACAAATCAGTTGGTCGATCATTCAGAGGCTACGAGCCTCCTCTGATCCAGACGCACCACAAGGGCCTTCTCCCCGATACCAAGGAGGTACATAATTACCACTTTGACCCTTCTTGAGCTTAGATACTAATACCATCCATTTCAGACCTTTATGGTGGGCCGAGAGGTTGGGTTGGAAGATCCGGATTGCGGCTCTTTCTCGACTGGCCCGAACCTGTGGCCTTCAAGCTTGCCTAAAGAGGAGTTCCAAGACAAGGTTATGGGTTACCAGGCAAGAATGATCCAGTTAGTAGGCAAGATTCTTCAGATTCTTGCTCAGGGACTGCCCAAAGAGTGGAATTGCCCACCTAATGTCTTCGAGTCACTGCTCGAGAAGCCATCTATCCCTATGCGTTTCCTTCACTATGCCCCAGTGGAAACAAAGGATAGCCGTCAATTCGGAGGTAAGACCAGGTTTTGAAGTGTTCACGACTTGATGAGCTAACACCAAAATTTGTAGTCGCCGACCACACTGACTTTGGGTGCGTGACCATCCTCGCCCAGGAGCTGGGCACCACCGGTCTGGAAGTGTACTACCCGCCTACCAACTCCTGGGTTCCAGTTCCCGTCAAGGAGAACGCCTATGTCATCAATATGGGCGACATGATGCAGAAGTACACAGGTGGCTACTACCGTAGTGCTCGCCACCGCGTGCTGACAAACACAAACGACCATCGCCACAGCGTGGCCTTCTTCCTCAACGGAAACCTCAAGTTGAACGTGAAGGCACTTGACGGTTCCGGTGCAGAGACAGTCGTTGGTGAACATATCCGCGGACGCCTGATTGAGACTATGGGATCTACTGGAAAGCTGCTCCAGCGAGAGGAAGTTGAAGCTATGTAGAGACCCATTGGGTGTCTTGAAGCCCGATGGCTGTTAGTTTGTGTTAAGGGGCCATTCTAAAGTAGTGGATGTATATACGGTCATTTCTCAAGCCAGACAAAACTTTCTCTCTATCCATGAATTTACATTTATGTCTACTTCACTGTGTTCACCGAATTGCGCCTATGACGTCCAATATGAGAGCCTCAAGTTCTTTGTTACAAAAACAAGCAATACGACGATCCACTCTGGAGACTATCTGGAGACTACTTATTGTCATTGCTTTGAGAATCTCAAAGCCTCTTTGTGATCAAAGCTCTCGTGTCTGTACGGGCAATACCCTGATGTAATACCATGATGATAGACTTGATCATGCTACGTTGTACGTCCTGATGAGAAGACAACTGTCACGAGTAGGTATCCTGATCGGATAATTAATTTAATCTGTTCTTCTTGGGTCTCAGGCTTCCATTATTGGAAGCCTACTAGCATCCTCTCGATAGCGTTGGTTACTGGGTCATTACCCCATCGACTAAACTACAGCACTGGCTGAGATGTTGAGCATTATAGCCTGTGGAGGAACTCAAGTCGCGATTAAAACATATAGATAATAATGGATTTGACGGCTTAAGCCGGGGAAATGTCGTAGTTGTAGCCGGGTATTAAATTCTAGCAGTCGCTTGTTGGACGGGTTACGTGGGTTTCCAACAACCCTCCGATTTTAGTACCCGAGGCACAATTGACTAAATTTGCTGTGAGACTTGTGCTAGTAGGAACCTCAGACTCTTTCATCGGCTGTTAGATTAGTACGGAAACAAGTGCCAAGAAAAGACACCGAAAGAAATAGACCAGAGAAAGTCCGACGAGATAAGAAAATTAACACTATCTTGAGACTCAGCCGCGGGACCACAC
Source organism: Fusarium pseudocircinatum (assembly GCA_013396035.1). NCBI lineage: Eukaryota > Fungi > Ascomycota > Sordariomycetes > Hypocreales > Nectriaceae > Fusarium > Fusarium pseudocircinatum. The sequence continues at coordinate 5,455 of JAAOAS010000205.1, forward strand.
GTGAGCCTAGGCAAATATCGACAGAGCTTACCTGACATTAATCAGTGCCTGTCTATCTGTTCTCATAATGATCGTGCAATACTATTATAAGTAAATTATCATTTCTCTGAGGAAGGATATCTTCAGTGTTACAGGACCATTCTTCAACTGTACCAAATTGGTTCACAGCACCTTGACCACTCGCTATTATAATACTTGTTATTCACGATGCCTCATTTTAACGAAAGACCTGAGATGGAAGGGGTGGGATTGGAGCCAATTGCCATAGTTGGCATGTGTAAGTCCATTTGAACGAGCATCCCTTGCCAAGACTTACTAACTCCTGAGAATGAAGCATGCCAATTGCCCGGCGGTATCAGATCTCCATCCTCTCTATGGGAGGTCTTGAAGAGTAAGAGTTCTGTACGAACCTCAAAAGTACCAGCTTCACGCTTCAATATCGATGGATACTTGCATGAGAATCTAGATCGCCCTGGTAGCTTTAATGTTGCTGGAGGCTACTTTCTCGACGGTACACCCGAAGACTTTGACCCTGCCTTCTTCAATATCACACCCATAGAGGCCATGTGGCTCGACCCGCAACAGAGGAAGATGCTTGAAGTCACTTATGAATGTTTGGAGTCTGCGGGCTTGACGCTCGATAAGGTGGCTGGTTCTAACACGGCTGTCTACGTGGGCAGCTTCACCAGTGACTTCCAGCAGATGTCGCTCAAAGAGGAAGACTTTCGACACAACTACGCTGCAACAGGTGTTGACACAGGCATCATCAGTGCTCGCCTCGCCAACTTCTTTAACCTCCACGGACCTTCCTTCACCGTCAATACAGCTTGCTCTTCCTCTATGTATGCTATCCACAATGCCTGTCTGGCGTTGCGGGCACGTGACTGTACAGCAGCCATTGCTGGAGGAGTCAATCTGATTCTCACTGTCGACCAGCATATGAACACTGCTAAGCTAGGGGTTCTTTCTCCCACGTCTACCTGCCGTACGTTCGATGCCTCCGCTGACGGTTATGGTCGTGCGGAAGGCGCTGGTGCGCTCTACCTCAAACGCCTAGCTGATGCAATTCGCGACGGCGATCCAGTCCGAGGTGTCATCCGCACATCGGCGGTTAACTCGAACGGCAAAGTCGCAGGCATGGGTATTACATTCCCTAGTGCTTCTGGGCAAGAAAGCGCCATTCGCACTGCCTACGCCAGGTCTGGTCTGGATCCCTCTCTTACACCCTACGTGGAGTGTCACGGTACTGGAACACCTGTTGGCGATCCAATTGAGACTCGCGCCGTTGCCAAAGCCATGAATGATTCGCGGCCCATTGATCAGCCTTTGATAGTAGGCGCTGTAAAGGCCAATATTGGACACAGTGAAGCCGCCAGCGGTATCTTTGCCGTGATGAAAGCTGCTCTCATGACCGAGTGTGGTATTATTCCCGGTGTCGTTGGTCTCAGGACGGTGAATCCTGCCATTCCTGAGGAAGAGTGGAACATCAGAGTTGCTAGAGAGACATCCAATTGGCCTGAGCACTCACGACTGCGACGCGCTGGTGTTTCTTCGTTTGGATACGGAGGCACTAACGGTCATCTTGTTGTCGAGTCGGTGGATAATCTCTATCCCCTCTATCAACACGGTCAGCGATGAGACGGAGCTTCCTACTCGTACAGTGGCATTGCAGCCTCTCGTCCTTATCTCATACTTCTCTCGGCCCATGATCGCACGACGTTGGACCGTAACATCTCGGCTCATGCTGCTGTAGCGTCGAATTACTATTTGCTGGACCTGGCTTACACACTCCTTTCTCATCGCACTAGATTCCCTGTAAGAGGGTTTGCCATCGCTTCGCCTTCAACCATCGAGCAAGACTTCAACTTGTCTAACTTTACGATTGGTACCGCACCAGGAGCTGCACCAGAACTCGGCTTCATCTTCACTGGTCAAGGCGCCCAGTGGCCTCGTGTGGGAGCCACAGCCATGGAGTATTTCCCATCCTTTCTCACTACTATTCGGACTCTTGACAAGATTCTTCAGCGTCTGGATGATCATCTGCGCCCTCCGTGGTCTCTAGAGGCCGTGTTGAAGGAGCCAGCCGAGACCAGCATGATTGGCCAGCCTGAGATTGCTCAACCCATATGCACTGCGGTCCAGATCGCTATTGTTGACCTTCTCGCTCGGTGGGGCATTCTCCCCAAGGTTACTGTCGGTCACTCCTCCGGTGAGATCGCCGCTGCATATGCGGCTGGATTCCTGTCGGCGCCCGAGGCTATCATCACTGCCTTCTTGCGAGGATATGCTGTCCAGAGACATGCTCCATTCGGCTCTATGCTTGCCGTAGGACTCGGAGCTCAAGACGCTGCTTCGTATTTGCCTTCCACTGATGTGGTTGTTGCTTGCCAGAACTCGCCGAGAAGCACGACACTGAGTGGTACACAAGCAGCTATCACCGCCATGCGAGAACGTTTGCAGGCCGAGGGTATCTTTGCTCGGGAGCTTAACACAGGCAAGGCTTACCATTCTCCCCAGATGACACATGTCGCCAACGTCTACGACAAACTTCTTCTCCATGCACTTGTTGGTCAGGACACTATCGCCTGGCGACGTCCTCGTGCTACCTGGTACTCTAGTGTGACTGGCAAAAGGTACACGGGTGATTCCGTACCTCCAACCTACTGGAGTGATAACCTGCGCAACAGAGTCCTTTTTGACCAAGCAGTCGTATCCCTCGCATCAGATTCCGCACTAAGTAACGTCAAGGTGGTGCTCGAAGTCGGTCCTCATTCAGCCCTGGCTGGTCCTTTCAAACAAATTTGTCAAGGAGAAGGTATCGACCGATTCACCTACGTCCCAACACTTGTACGAAATGAAGATAGCGCCAAGAAGCTTCTGTCCACTGCAGGTGCCCTTCTCCTGCAAAACTACCCTGTCAACACTGAACAAGTCAACTCGATCGCCGAAGAGTCAACTGCTTTTGGCATGAAGAAGAACCAGGGACCCTTGCTACTCGTTGACTTGCCTACGTATCAATGGAGTTATGAGAAGAAGTATTGGGCTGAGTCGAGGGTTAGTCAAGCGCAGAGATCTTTGACGCACTTGCGACACGACCTGCTTGGAAGTAGGATCCACGGTCTTTCTGGTTGCAACTTTGCATGGAAGAACACTATTCGTCTGCAAGATGTTCCGTGGATCAAAGACCATCGTGTAAGTAAAGCCCAAGCATTGTCATTCTTCAGTCTGGCTAACGAATTCTAGCTCGGAAAGGAAGTCGTCTTTCCCGCGGCGGCGCACTTGTCTCTCGCCTGCGAGGCTCTGCTACAGATTAGCGACAACTCTGGCATCAAGCTCGAGAGCGTCACCTTCCGAAATGTGGCAATCAAATTGGCATTGGTTGTCCCTGACACAGACAATGGCGTCGAGATTCAGCTCCATTTCAGCAAGACTGATGGAAAATGGTTCAGCTTTTCTATCGAGTCTCTTTCCGAAGGGGAATGGAGAATGCACTGTCAAGGATTGATCGCCGCCAATCACCGCATGGGTCCCCTCGCAAGCAAAAGCAAATATCCTGTCGATATATCGAAGCTTACGCAGAGAGTCACCGGCACGCGTTGGTACGATGCCTTCCATCGTGTTGGGTTTGAATACGGGCCTAGCTTCCAGCCTTTGGCTACTATTAATACCGACAGTCGGTACCAACAGGCAGCGGCCGAAATTGCCATTTCGACCAAGTCAGGGTTGGTGCAGGGCGAGTCCCGTTACTTTGTGCACCCTTCGACAATTGATGGATGTCTACAACTCATTATCATTGCTCTCAATAGTGGCCTTCATGCTGAAATACAGAACGGTGCAGTGCCTATCGAGATTGATGAGATGTCCTTGTGGCCAGCCAGCACTGACATTGACAACACTCTTGGTCATTCCGTGGCATGGATCAACGGGCTGAGTGGCCGATACGCTACCTCCAACACGAGATTGGAAACCAAGAGCGGACGAATGCTCATGGATATTTCCAACCTCAGGCTTGTCGCGTACGAGGCCGTGGTCCCTCAGAATGCCCAGACTGAGAGACAGCGTGAGCCGTACATGCAGACTCTGTGGAAGCCTGACATCGATCTTCTCACAAGTAAATCGGCTCTTCATCTCCTCTCTATGGCCAAGAGAGACCAAGATGCCTTGGCTACGATAGTGGAACTTGAACAGCACAAGAGGGCTACGAACAGTGTTCTGTTCATTGGCCAGTGGGACGTGGAGGTGTTCACGGCTGTAACCAGCAAGATCTCCAAGGACACTCGCATTCTACTTGCGGATCCTTCGGAGGCACATCTCGAAGCCATCGTCGCTGACGGACGCCTCCCCAAGAATGTATCAGCTTTCATATTCGAAGCTGGAGCTCTCAAGTCCGTGTTGGAGTCGGCGGACCCGCAAGATCTCGTTATCGTAGGCGCCGTCGCCTTTGAGGAACCGATTTTGAGAGAGATCTTTGTTCAAGACATCAAGCCTCGCATTTCCGAGAATGGTAAGATTATATTCTCAGTACCCCAGGTTCTCGATACCAAACTTGGCAAATTTGCATCGGTTTGCGATTTGGCGGATGCTGCCCTTCACGTTGAGCTTTCGGGCAGTTCTATCTCCTGTTACACTGTTGCTCGCTCCCATGCAGCTACCAGCCATGCCAATGGCTACTCAAACGGGTCAACAAATGGGCACTCCAACGGTCTTAATAATGGAAATGGCCACGTATCTGTTCAAGGCGTCGAGAACGGCTACACAAACGGACACGCGAACGGATATGCCAATGGGCATGCCAATGGGCATGTCAACGGAAATGGCAATGGCCAATTAAATGGTCAACTCAATGGTCACACCCACGGCTACAGTAACGGTCATTCTAACGGCCATACCAACGGATATACCACCGGTCACATCAATGGCGACTCCCATGGTCTACAGGTTATCACCATTTATACTGATGATGGTGCCTCGGTTCTAAACAGCCTTTGGGCCGACATTGCCGAGAGGTCGAAGGTCCAAGCCAACCTGAGGAGCCCTCAAGATACTTTAGCCAAGATTTCGACTTCTGATAAACTCATCATCGACGGCAAGGCATGGAACCTATGTGAAATGGATGAAGAAAGATTCGCTTCCCTCAAGAAGATCATCACATCAGGAGCACCCGTTCTCTGGTTGACAACCGGTGTCCAAGAAGGAAAGAACACCATGGGCAGCTCAGCTGCGGGATTCCTGCGATCAATCCGATCAGAAGACGCATCGGCCAAGATTACCCTGCTCGACATCCACACCATGGAGAGCAATCTAGCTGTTCAAAACGCTGTCCTTACACTCCTTGGCAGGATTGGCAATAAGGAATCCGAGTCGGACACTGAGTACTGGCTCAGAGACGCTACTTTGCATATCCCAAGAGTTGCACCAAACACAGCCCTCAATGATGCATACATTGCCAACCTTGGTTCCGTGAAGAAGCTACCTATTCCAAGGGATATGCCATTGCAGGGAACCATCGACCAAGGGGAATTGGTGTTTCAACAGGTGTCCCAGAGCCCTGTCGCTGACGGAGAGATTCTACTTCGAGTCGAGTGTTCAAACTTTGAGGCGGCAGACCTTCAAACACAACGGACAACGGCGCCTCGGGTTTTGGTCGGAACCGACAGCTTCAGCGGACAGAAGATGGTTACATTTGCTCCCAGCCCATTCATTACATCCTTCAAGACTGATCAGACATTGGCTACTTTGTGCTCAGATTTGAACTCTGAGGATCTGGCAGCCACTCTCCCTGGACTCGCCGACGCCTTGAATGCAATCAAGTACGGCGCAGGTGTGCAGACCAACGACCATGTTCTGCTGCTCTCCGCACCCATTGCCTTTACTCGTGCCGTTATCACTTTGAGCAAAGCCTGGGGATTCCGCCTCACGCTGGTAAGGACCGAAGAAGACTCGCAGGACTTAGGAGACACTGCTTCGCTTCTGGTCTCGGACATTGAAGGGATCATGGCTCTTCTCAGAGACACAGAACATGCTCCAAACGCAGTGGTATCTCATGACTTCTCAGCTTTGAGCAGCGAAGTCTGGAGACATCTGCCCGCCAACGCTCGATTTTTACTGAATGAGTCAGCTGTTGAAGGAAGTCTGGACAGTCTGCCTTTCTCGCGGGGCGCCTCTTTCCAGACTACAAGTCTAAATATAATTCACAAACAGCAACCAACTCGACTAGGAGGACTTTTGCGAGAGGCAGTGGAGTTTGTCCAGCAACACAAGGCTCTTGAGATTCCAGACGTGTATGTCATCGACGGCATCAAGGGTCCTGATTCGGTCATTGGCAAAACCGATCGAAACTTGGTCGTCAAGTTTGATCATGGACGGTCTTTGATCAAGGTATGTAGCTTTATGCGCCGTTCCCTCACACCAATACTAATCAACTATTTGCAGATCAAGCCGACGATGGACGAGCTTCAGTTCCAATCAGACGCTGCCTATCTCTTTGTGGGAGGCCTAGGTGGTCTCGGTCGCAGTCTTACGAGGTTTATGTACGATCGCGGAGCTCGAGACTTTGTGTTCTTGTCAAGATCGGGAACTGACAAGGCCGATTCCGCTGCGGTAGGTCATTCATAGATGATGAATCCGTGTTCTATACTGACAAAACTGCCCTGCAGGTGGTGAATCACCTTCTAGATGGCGGAGCGCGGGTCCACGTGTATCGAGGAGACGTATGCGTCAAGTCCGACGTCGAGCATCTTGTTGCAGATGTAACAGCTACTCGCCCAATCTGTGGTGTTATACATGCTGCAATGGTTCTACAGGTATGATCCCACATGCCTCACCTATGAATGATAGAGCAGTATATTGACTTCGACGCCAGGATGCGATGTTCGACAGCATGACGTTCAAGCAGTGGCAACGGACTATTACGCCAAAGGTTGTTGGTGCCCGAAACCTCGTTACGGTCCTAAATGGCAAAGCCGACCTCGACTTCTTCGTCATGACCAGCTCCATCTCAGCGACCATGGGTAACCCAGGCCAGACGAACTACTCCGCGGCCAACAGCTTCCTCGATGCGCTGGCTTATCAATGCCGCCTTTCAGGCAAGCTGGCAACATCGCTCATCTTGCCAATGGTTCTTGACGTTGGTGTGGTAGCGGAGAATGAAGCCATCGAGACAGCTCTTCTTCGCAAAGCTATGTACGGTATCGATGAGCGGGAAATGCTGCGCGGTTTCATGACCGCCATACGGAAGCGTACATGGGATTTCGCCGACAATTCTCCAGGAGCCTCACAGCTTATCCTCGGTCTGGAGCCAGCGGGTCTGGCATCGGCTATCAAGCAGTCTGGCGCTGGCAAGGAGGACGCATACTGGTACCATGATGCGCGGTTCAGCGGCCTGCGAGCAACCGTTAACCGACTTCTCCAAGATGAAGGCGGTTCAACCAGCGGCAATGGAGACTTCAAGGCTGTCCTCCAGGCGGCTCGCGCTCAAGGCGAGGATGCCGTGCTCACAGTCATCGCCAACCACGTCATCGCCAAATTATCCAGCATGCTCCTCATCCCGACTGAAGCGTTTGAACTAGATGGTACTTCCATTGCGGCTTACGGACTGGATAGTATGATTGGTGCGGACCTGAGGAATTGGCTGTTCAAGCAATTTGGGCTTGAGATGTCTTTTCAGTACCTCCTTGCGCCCAAGATGACCGTCAGAGCGCTTTCGACGACTGTATCCGAGTTCCTGGAGTAAATGGGGCTTGAGTATGAGATAGAATGAGGGGATAGCTATGGATGAATGAGATAATGCTGTGCTATCATGGTAACGAAGAACACTAATTTTTTATACGATATACCGGGGAAAAGCATAGTGTGATTAGATGGGTTTCTTTATTGTTAGGCTTTCTTTTTTGTCAAGCTTTCATTCCGTCATGTTGTTTCATCGATAGATGTTAGAATGCAGTCAGTTTAAGGTAATTCATTTGCATCAAGTCATCATTGCTTGTCCCGAAATTCTCATACTAATTGTTACTCTGGGTATGAGCACTTTAGATTAAAGCGAATAACGCGCCTGTAAGAATGTGGTAGATTGTCTTATAGTGGATATCAAGCCCTGGAAGCGTTATCCAATGCCCCCTCTAGCTGTAATTCATACTATGCGGAACCCCCGTAACAACTTGTAAAAGTTTCATCCTCTACAATGGACATGAATACCCAGGTATGTTGGAAAATAACCTGCAACCATAATAAGATACTAAGGAGTATCAGAGCTTAGGTAAGGAATACCTAAGTTAAAGTAAGGAATATCTAAAGATCTATACAAATTTAGGTAAGATCTTAGTATTTCTTGTTGTAGTATGTATATTAGTATCTACTATTTATTAACTCACTTTATAAGTGTAGCATTATAGTTACATAACTTATTATTAGCTTCATATATGTATCTTTTCAACCTCTCTTGTTTTGTGAAAGCTAAACCAAGGAATTCATGCAGTAAAGAGCGTTTTCTAGAAGAAGCTTTTAACTAATTGTAAGAAGCATTTAAAGTGCATTTCCTGCCAATGTATCCATCCATCCATCCAGTCTCTCATTCAGCCTCGAGATGAACCCCAAAACTGCTTCTTCTTCTTCTTCTTCGTCCGCAACGGTCATTTTTGCTCCTGGAGACGTAGCCTTGTTGATGAGTTAAGGCCTCGCAGGCCCATCGAACAGGAACAAGAAAGGTTCATAGGCGGCGACTCGGCCAGTACAGCGACGAGGAGAACGGGGCCATACCTCTCGGCGCCAACGCTCAATCGCAGCCTGATGTTTTCGCTACCATTCCAGATCAACTTTTCTCTCAAGCAACCATCGAGTATGTTGGCTCCAGCAAAAAGGAAGCTGCTAAAATTTGGAACGGTTGGGTCAACTGGCCTCCTGGCCCCCGACGAGAGATTGACCCTGAGGATGGTGGTCTTGAAGTGTCATTTCTCGACTAGGTCAAAGGACACGCTAGCTACTCTACCGATGTTTGACAAGACAATGATGCAGCTTGGTGGGACTGTTTGCAGTAAAATGGGTTCGCGACAGAGCTGCAGCAAGCCATCCTGGATCCCTGCTTCAAGTATACTAGGTTGACCGGTACTTGCATCAGTTGGGTTCGCGACACCATCAAGATGCGCTATTCTGGTCTTGAAAACATTCAGAGAGCCTTTCTTGAACGGGAACAGGCGATTCTGGGTTCTGATTCTCGACCCCGTTATTCCAACTCAGCAGCTGACCCTTCTCAAGGCACACGAAGGCTATCGGACATGACGATAAATATCTGCAGTTCTACTAGCACTGCAGCTTCCCTGAATGCACCTGAGTGACTGATCTCTTTAAAGCCATCGACAGTGCCCGTACCACACGTCTCTTTGATGATCAGGGGCGCCTCAACGACATCACGGTATTGTGGTCAGCTCCCACAACAGATTTTAGCCGAAATAAGGCGATTTATTCCTTCACTACCAGCTTCGCAGTGGCCAAAATATATGCTGCCTTGGCCAAGAGGCGCGCGAACTGCGAGCCTATTGTAATCGTGCACATTAGGTTGCGCAACAACGTTATACAGACCATGCCTATAGAGAAGGTGTTGCGCGTTTATTAGCCAAATCCTGATTGGAAAGACCTTGTTTGGCGATGCCGAGCCGAGAAGGAAGCTTCGAAGGAAACGGCTAAATATGGTGCTGCCACCCTCATTATGAGCACAATCGCCAAGAAGCCGAATCAGCACTACTATTACCAGTTCGCATCGGGCAATCAGCTGCCCGAATCATCTGTGCTGAAGACAGACATAGGAGACCAGGCAATTCAGTATGCCTTCTCAACTGAAGAGGAAGGCGAAAACCTCCTAATATAGGAAGCTGTCAGAACTATTAAGCTGTTAGCCTTTACGCCAGGCGACCTGGACTTATGGACCCAGAACCATCCCCGCGAGGCCATAAGATGATAGGCACACTTCATATTATATTAGGTATATTTTATTTAGAACTACCTAAATGTTTCCTAAGTTTACCTAAGTTTCCCTATCTTTACTTCAGTTTACTTGTATTTACCTAAGTCTACCTATGTTTACCTAAGGCAGTTCAGATGTGAGCCTCATCAGCTGATCGGTATCCTGATTCAACCAAAATAGAGCAATTTTATTCTAATCTCTTGAGAATACAGATACAAATTCAGCCCAGTCCGGACACCCATACTCGCTCGAACGAGTTACTTCGCTATCCCATCAGAAAGGTCTCATCCGGCAAAAATGACTCCCAGTTCAAATCCATGACATACTCGCTCGATGCCTGACCCCCCAGATCTGTCCCACCAACTGGGAGATCGACATAGGACACCGAGGCTGATGGCGCTTTGTCCGCTCTCATCTTGAGCACATTGTAACAGGGTTCCAGGCTATCTCTGGCGCTCTGTGCAATCTGCAATGGAATGGACGACTCCGTCTCGATAGCTTCAGCCTGGCCGAGAATCATGCTGAGGAACATGGGGCCTTTCACATTTGTTTCGCCTTGACGGATGCGCTCCTCTGCTAGTGCGATCATATCGCGGATAGATTGCTTGAGGAGTTGGCGGTATTGGCTGGTCCGATGCAGTGTGCCGTCATCGCGCTGTGCTTGCACGTGTATGAGAAGCTCAAGACCAGCCGCTATGCTGGCAACTCGCATACCCTCGCGAAACATCCCACCACCTGTCACCATCAACCTTGAGAAGCCGCCATCCGGTTCGGGTGACATGAGAGCGAGTGAAGCATCGAGGCTTATCTTGAGCGAGTAATAGTAGATTGGGTTAGTGCGGGCCCGATTTCCGAAGAAAAAGTGCAGCGGGATAATGAAACGACGGGTCAAGTAGTCAAGAAGGTTTCGATGAAAGGCAGTCGAGCCTTGACCAGGCTTCATCAAACTACTGTTCATGTGCAGAGCGTTTGTCAACTCCGAACTGAGTGCAAGGATGTCTTGATAGGCAGTCTCATCATCTGCTTTGTTTAGTACATTGATGATGCGAAGACGGACGGATAAAGATCCCAAGAGTGCAAGCTGTACTGTAGTTGAAGTGAAGTAGCCTGGAGGATGAGATGGGTTAAATGTGGTTGAGTCATCCATCTCGTCGTCGTTGAGGTTGGAGGGCGGCTGTGTGTCAAACTCGTCGAAGGATATCCTTGGTGGCATTCTAGAGTCCAGCGACGCTTGTACGACTAGTTCAAGGATGGTGACCCAAAGCCTGCGACGAATCTCGGCTTTCAGTAGTGGCATCGACTTGTCAAGGTTCCCAGGGTCTCGGTGCAAGCCTATCTGCATGGCTCGGTGAATAAGTGATCCTGTCGACATCCATACAGTGTCACCTCCAATGGAGAAAATTTGCCGGGCCAATAGCGTAAGGCAGTAGATTTGCAAGCCAGCAAGGTCTACGCGATCTTTCTCGAGCGGTCCAGCAAGCCAGGTCTCGGAAGCATAAATCCAGTGATGAACCAACTCGGCGTTGCGAAGCGCGTCATCTGGAGTTGCATACTCAAACAGGCTTGAGCCTATCGCGATGACGAGAAGAACTGTCAAACGCAGGGAATATGTGATAGACTCGGGATGATCCCAGTACCTCTTGTACTCGGCCAAGAAGCTTGGGGCATGAAGGATGCGGTGGGAAGACTCGAATGACTTGAAGTAGAGGTCGACCATGACGTCGCATGTTTCACGGGAAGGGGGGACAAGGGCATCAGGGCATGACAAGAGACCCCTCGTGGGACGAGTGAGTTTCACGTTTTTGGCAATGGTCTTGCACTTGGCAAGGAAGTCACCAGCCTGTGCAACAACAGCTGCTACTCCAGGTTCTTGGAATTCATGGTTGCTGCTGGACTTGCCCATGATCTCGGCCCAGCAGGCAATGATGGAATCCAACTCCCTGGTTGTCTCGGCCCAGCTACCCCTACCCATGTCCCTGGACTTGTTCAGGATAACTTGCCAGTCCTGTCCCTGGGCGGGTTTATCTTGGTGATTGTCACTGCCAATCTCAGATAGTGGCGAGGGGGCTCTAGTGCTGTTGCCTTGAGCTTGGCTCTGATGTTTGGCAACATCTTCAAGTCTCTGCATCATCTTGTGCAGTAAATCTTGAACATTATCGTCATGGCCCTGACGTTGGCCTTGACGTTGGCCTTGGCTCTTGTTGGCAGGGTAGTCATTGCCGTGCCTGGGAATACTTGATGCTGGTGTTGGAAATCCTTGACCGGCTGCTATTGTCGTTGTCGCTGAATGAGGTGGTGCGGCATCCTGGTCATGAGGCGTGAGTACATTGTCGTTACGCGACACTTCAATAGTCGATCTAGCTGGACGCCGGGCTTCAGTGACAGTATCCAAAGTTGGCGGGCTTGCTGCTATCGATGCTTGTGCTGATGCCCTGGCCCGTGAGACAGCGGGCGAGCCATCGCGGCAGGGCTGATAGATACATTGAACATTGTGACGAATACAGTGAGCACAACGGCTCCTTTGGTCACACTTGATCTTGCGACGCCGGCATTCGTGACACGAAAGCGCCGGACGTCTCCGGCGATGAGGCTGAGACGGCGCCGGGCCCGATTGAGGCGGAGATTGTGGCTGTTGCTGAGACGTAGTCCTATCCATGGTTGCGTTACGGTGCTGGATTGATTGACGTAATTGCTTGGTTCCTGCTCGGCCGTCATACAGAAAACCAAGACGTAGGCGGATGATGGAGAGTCTCAAGGTAAGACGGAGTTGAAGAGGAACGGTTGCACGGAGATAACAGGCTGGGGTTCAAGTTTCGGTCCGAGATAGCGGGCCTCGGAGATAGAGCGCGTCCGCATAAGCGGCATATTATGTAACCCTCCCTCCCGTCTCTCAATTGTCCGGTGGCTGCGGCGTGGGGTTGAACTGATCATTACAAGGATTTCATACGACAGCAAAGTTTTCAGTTTCTTCACGGATTTATTCCTTGTAATCCGGGCAAAATGCGTCAAAGCGGCATTTGAGTTCAAGCCAATTTTGTGCCGAAGCCCTGAGAGCCCAACCGCCGTTGAAAGGGCTGGCTGCAGTCGTACTGTTGGTCTTGTGCAGCCATTCACAATGACAGCTGGCCGAATGGTTTCATTTACAAAATGCTGAAAAGTTAATAGGGACTTTAATTCAATGTAGTAGATGAAAAACCGCTAAGTCAAGTGCCACTTTACTGCTATTTATCTTCCTAATTAAAGCCAAATCTTTGTATTTACCCTGCAGAGATTTACCCTACAGATTTAGTCAAGTTGCCTTACCCGATGGACGAGCGCACCTTGGTATTGACTACTGTATCTATTAAGCCATCTTACCTGCATCTAATGATGACGCGAATAAATAGCCGACTTTAAAACTGGACCTTCAAAGGTTTTTAGTCCTTCGGAAGATATTCTCGGGGCTTAGCTTAGCCGCCGGAAAGAAAAGAAGCTGTGAGCCGCAGTCTGTCTAGGTTCTTCAACGCCTGTTCACGAGTCGCCTTCCAATTAACACATCCACCCAGTAAGAAGGATTGTGATTAATGTACAATCCGTAAAGTATGCTATACGTTCGGCAATTTCTGTCTTATGAACCATTAAACAATAGCGCAATGTATTTTAATTATTCCGCCTATGTGAATGGTAGTCTCTGCCTACTGAAAGAGATGTCTATAATTACTTGGGTTGACACGGCCAAATGGATCATACATTCGAATCATCATTTACTCCAACATACCTCAAACTACCTGAAGTTACACATTCCTGATGCCTTCAATCACCACCTCCCTCCTCGGGGTTTTGGCTCTGGCTGCTCCGGTCTTTTCCGCAGCCGTCAAGCCTGCAGGACACCACCAGGGATCCATCCCTCTGCCCTCCCGCGACCTGCATTTCCTCCCCATTGGCACTTGGGCCGAGAACCTCGCTGTTCGGCCCAACGGCAACCTTCTCATCTCAACCTCCACCCTCAATGCCACCGTCTGGCAGGTGTCAAAGCCTTGGGAAGAAAACCCCGAGACAAAGCTTGTATACAACTTTGACGAGTGGGCGGACCGTCTGATTGGTATCGGCGAGAGCACCCCTGACAAATACATCGTTGTCGGCTCTCGCTTCTATGCGCGAACCGAGATCTCGTCTCATGTCGGAAGGACCTTTTGCGCCATGGAGCTTGACTTCACCAAGACTCCTGAGGCCCCCAAGGCCCGCCTGGTAGCATGGATACCCGAGTCTAATCTCCTGCAGGGAGTTGCAGCCCTACCATGGGACCGCTCTATTGTCCTCATCTCGGACCAATACATGCTCCGCCCGCGAGAGGTTCAGCTTGACTGGACCCCTAGTCCCGGTCAGATCTGGCGTCTCGACACCAAGACCGGAAAGTACGATCTTATCATGACTGGTTACCCCGAGATGAACACCGTGTACTGGCACGGTAACAAGCCCACCCACGATGTCGGTATCAACGGCATTCGCATCCAGGGTAACACCTTATACTGGGTCAACGCCGACAATGGTGGTGTCTACAGCATGAAGTTGAAGAAGGATGGCACACCAGAGACTCCTCACCATCCAAAGACTGTGGCCAAGTCAGACTGGCTGTGGGATGACTTCGACTTCGGTCCCGGCAACTCGGACCTCATCTGGGCGACAGGCAACAACTCAATCGTCGCTGTGTCGCGCTCAAAGGGAACCAACAAGATCGTTGCCGGATACGGTACCAGCGATAACGAGTCTTTCTGGTCCCCCACTTCCGCTCAGTTTGGAAGAACTAAGAAAGATTCCAATGTCCTTTATGTCACTGGCAACTATCCCAACGCAAGCTCTCCGATCATTTCTGGTTGGATCAAGGCCCTGGACACCACGGGCTTCAAATTCTAAGTCCCTATCTGAGTCGTGTCTAACCGACGTGCATCAGCACGGATGCTTTGCCTCGGTGCATGATACACATTGGTGACACAGGGCGTTCATCCTATCGTCTTGTCAATGTTTCATGAATTGTTACATGGATGGAATGCTTATTTCGGTGTCGGAGCTCAATCTTCTTCAGACTAGCTTATGTAGTCAATTGCGCTGGGTCATCTTCACAGTGTCTAGCTACTATAGCCTTTATAGAAACAAATACATTCGATAGCACAACCACTGATCACTCTTTTGGAGCCCCTGGCGATGTTCTTATGTCTACGTTATCTCTCTATTCCGAATGTGATCGAGATCAAGAAACACAATCGATAAGAGTGGTCATTAGTCTTGAGCAAGTCGGTCACCATGAAGTCATTTAGAGTAGAAGCAAACAGGGTCAGATAATGCAGAGTGGATAGGTCAATTAATATTAACAGGTCCGATAATCAGGCAGAGAATGTAAATGTAATGCAACCCCGGAACCTTTTTTCCCCCATGACCGGCAATCTACGTGCCAAACTCGTTCAAAGTCATCGAAGCTCACATGTCTTCTGCAACCCCCCCCATCTCGGATCTACTTCTTCTTTCCCTTAGGAATCCTTGCAAGCCAGTACAGCGCCAATGCTCCAGCGATGTTGAAGACCACATACAACCACAGAATGCCAAAGTTGCGCCACCTGTTGCTATACTCAGAGCTGACCGCGTCAAGATAGACGTTGGTTTGCTTGATTCTGCAATACTGGCAATTGTCCTTTGACATAGAATCCAGAAGATATCCACCAGCCTTGGAGATGTATCCACCCATGTAATCGCCACATGTCTGACCCTTGGGTGGGGTGAAGGTAGTGAACTCGTTGCTTGCGCATGTCACGTCAGCGTTGGCTAGGCCTGTTGATAAGGTTGCCGAGACAAAGTACGTCAATGGTGAAGCATAATAGACAAATTTCCAGAAGCCTGGCATTTCATCCGGGGATGCTAAGACACCACAAAAGAAGAATGCCAAGAAGAAGAAAAGACTGGCGGTATTGGCGCCCTCCTCTGTACCAGGGTTGAATGAGACGCAAAGATGTGCAAATGTAGATACCCATAGGAAAAAAACCCAGAAGAGGAGCAGCATCAGTATGGCCCTCTCGTGAGACTCGCCCGCTTCTTGAGCATTGGAGTAGAAGCCAACAGGGAAGTAGAATGCAGTCCACATAAGAAGCGAGGCAAGCGTATACCATGGCAGCTCAGACACGATCTGGGCAAGCATGAAGACGGACCAACTATACACCTTAGCGGGCCTCTCGCGGACTTCGTAGAGCGCGCGTTGCGTAATGAACTGCGGCATCTGCTGGTTCACCAACTGCGTGACGATACTCGTAAGCTCGAAAATGGCAAACATCTGGTTCTGCAGGCCGCGAATACTGAGAGGTGAGTTGATGAAGACGAGACCGATGAAGAGACTGGAGGCGATGCAGAGAGCAAGCTTGGAGTAGATGTACGAGGGCGACCGCCATGTTTGCTGGAACACACGCTGCGCTACTACTCGGAACTGGTACCAGAGTGGTGTCGCAAACTCGTTGTATGAAGATGGGTCGTGTTCTTTTTCGGCAATGCGAGTCTCGCTGTCGGATCGAAGACGAGTCAATTCGTCCTGGACTTGGCCGTACTCGGGGCTTGAACGCCAGACTTGGTGCCAGTCAATGTCTGAATGACTACCAGGAGCGGCGCCAATGGCCTCGAGCATCCATTCAGCTGGGTTTGCGCCGGAAGGGCAAGGAATGGCCTCGTTTCTCTCAAAATAGCCAATGAGACTCTGGGCATTGTCGCCAACGTCGCCTGTTGCAATAGTTAATTAGTGGCTGTTTCTTGAATGCATTAAGGCAGTTACTCACCGAAATATACCGTCTTACCACCTTCTTTAAGCAGCAAAATACGATCGAAACGCTCAAACAGCACAGCTGAAGGTTGATGGATAGTGCAGAGGATAGACTGGCCTGCTTTGGACAGTTTATCTAGCAAGTCCAGGATAGCCCAACTAGTCTGGGAGTCGAGGCCTGACGTAGGTTCATCAACAAAAAGCAGAACGGGAGGCTTTGCAGCCAGCTCAACTCCAATAGTCAAGCGCTTCCTTTGTTCAACATTAAGGCCTTCTCCAAGCACTCCAACCACAACGTCAGCCCACTCTTGCATATCGAGGAGTTCAATGACTCTGTTAACATAATCGAGCTTTTCCGTATCAGGGATATGGTCTGGTTGACGGAGAAGAGCGGAGAAGTTCAAAGCCTGTGAGAAAACGTTAGTACATACAGCTTCTTGGGAAGGGATATGACACATACCTCTCGGACAGTACTCGTTTCGAGGTGCAAGTCTTGCTGTTGTGCGTAACCTGTCTTGCGCTGGAAACTCTCATCACGGGGTTTTCCATCTACCAGCATCTCGCCAGTCAAGACACCAACACCGCCGCGACGATCGGCCAAGCAATCCAGCAAAGTTGTCTTTCCAGCTCCTGAAACTCCCATCAGGGCTGTCAAGGTACCAGGCTTGACCCAACCATCGACGTTGTCTAGAATGCGCCTATTCTCTTTCTTGATCTTGATGTCATAGCAAACATTACTCCAGTGGAACACACTCGTAGAACCTTGGAAGCCCTTCTCATTGCCAAAGCCAGACATGTCGCGTGGCTGACTTGATAACGGAGCAACAGGTCCAGGGGACAAAGATTCAACGTCGTGGTTCTTGGACTGGAGCTTCGGTGCGTAACCCCGGCGAAAGATCATGACCTCGCCCTTGGACTTCTTAGCTGTGACATAGTCGCTAGCTAAAAAATAGACAATATGATTGAAGATGACCATGGCGATAATGATACCGATGTTACGCCACTTGTGACTGGCAAAATAGCTGTACGCCGAGTTGATGTAGGCGTCTCCATTGACGGTCAATTGGCCAGGAACAGCTCCAATGGCATCGCATGCGACATTTTCCGTGCCTGGCTTGCCATAGCTGGGGATATAAGACGAGCAAGTGAAGTCTCGGCCGCTGTACTCATTAGCTATGAGCGACTCGTAGCCATAAGCAACGGGGTTTAGATAGTTGATCCATCTACACCATGCAGGCATGTAACTAATCGGAACGACGAAACCGGTGACAATGAGTAATGCCAGCATCATGATTGAAGCGGGCACCATGGCTTGTGTCTCTGTGTGTGATACAGCACCACTGAAAATTCGAGTTAGTTTGGTGAAGGTTTGGGTATAATGGTGACAACTTACATGAACCGAAAGATGCCCGACATAGAGAAAATAACAAGGAGGACTGTCATCAGATAAAAGAAGAAGTTGCCAGGATGTCGGTTCAGATTGGTCATGAAGTAGAAGACAAGATTGAAACCAACAGCTGCTGTGATCTTCATAGGGAAGTCAACCAAGACAGCAGCATACGCTTCAGCTGATGGACGGTAAAAAGCATAGCGGGCTTGCTTCTCAACGATGGGTCGCTCTGCATACAAGGTCATGACTTCGGTAATCGACGCAAAAGCATTGAAGAGAATTGCCATGAACAGAACGACGGCTCGGCTCCGGAAACTGTCTGTGTTTTCTTCCAGATTGTAGAACAGAGACGAAGTGATGAGCGCCATAATAGCGTTTCCCACCATCGTGAAGATTGCTGGGCCTGGGTCTGCCCAGAAGCGTCTCCAGCCGCGCCACATACAAAGTTTCACCTGCTGGGAATACGTGAGAATGAAGGGGGAGCTGGTGCGTTGGCCTTTGGCTTGATGTGTTTTCTTCAGCTCCAGGTACTTCTGAGAATCCTCGCCGTTTATAGCATGGCAGGACTTGTAGTCTGCAATCTCCGTACACAAAACCTTGTACTCGGAGCTTGAGCGCCAAGCCGCTGCGAACTCATCGGGTGTGCGCGGGGGGTTGCATCCAGGTCGTGGGGTGCGCTCTGCAGGAAAGGTCATGGAAGTGAGGAAGTCGGGTGTGGTCTGACGAGGAGGACACTCGAAGCCGAGATTGATGAAATAGTCTTTGGCCTCAGAGGCTGGTCCGAAGAAGATCTGGCGGCCCTCGTATAGAACAATGGTCTTATCGAAAAGATCGTAAGCACTTTGAGGAGCCTGGTACATGGACACGACACATGCTTGGCCGAAGAGCTGCGATTGAAGACGGAGCGTCTTGCAGAATTCGACGGCATTGGCTGCATCTAAACCACGCGTTGAGCTTAAGATAAGTTAGCGTAATGCGAGTGATACATGTTCGAGTGTATGACTTACTTGTCCCAGCATTGGAAGGGCGCATTGGACAATGTGGCCTCGGCAATACTGACGCGCTTGCGTTCTCCACCAGAAACACCCCGAACGAAATCATTCCCTACTTTGGTATTACTAGTGTGACTGATGCCGTACATGGCCATTACAACGTCTCGAAGGTGGTCGCAGTATCTATAGGGGGACATACGTGATTAGTATCTTGTCAACTGGTAACATTATAAGTAGGAATTACTCACTGTGTACGGCTAATTCCCACTGGGATAACCCGCTGGCAGCGCGCGCGAGCAGCAAACGTCAGAGTCTCGTTGACCGTCAACATGGGGAAATGGACATCCTGTTCGGCAGTATAGATGGCATCTCCGCGGTGCGCAGAGTGCATGTCTTTATCTGAGATACCCTGGTAGTTGAGGTACGAGTTCTCGTCCAAGTAGATACCATTGCGGTCTCCTGAGATGGTCTTGAGAAAGGTTGAGCATCCTGATCCAGGAGGACCGAGAACAGCGCACATCTCACCCGCGCGGATGATGCCATTGAACTGGTTCAAGATGTTGACTCGCTCGTGTCCCCATGAGCTGGACTTGGGCAAAAGACGTCGCACAGCCACAGTCGGTGCGGCTAGCCAAATGTTGGCGAAGGTCTTTTGGAAGTCGGCCGATGTACCGTAGCCAAAAACATTGATGTCTTGAAAGCACAGTCCGACCCGGCGGAATCCTTGGCCCTGTTCCGCAGCCGCTCGGGCGAGGTTGGTAGCCCACGCGCGAGCATTGAAGTTATCGCCAGATGGATTGAGAGGAGAGTCGGGGTCATTGCTTCCAAACAAGGCTTTACTTCTGAGAGCTTCTGAGCTATCTTGTGAAAACTTGCGGGCGAGTTCTTTGACTTCCGAGTTCTGTAGGTCTGTCATTTCGTAGTCGGGCTGGATTTCTCTCTCGGTATCGCTTCTGAGGATTTTTGATGGTGGCCGTTGATCAGCCTGGATTATACTAGAGCCCATCTCTGACCCAATTGTCATGAAAGAACTGGTTGTGACTTTTTTGATGTTTTTGAGTCTCCAATATAAGATGTAGCTGCGATGAAACTAAGATGGAGGGTTGAATCTTGATACATATAACACCCGACACGTAACGACACGTGTGATGCCCCTGGCGGTGATACCTCGCAAGACTTATTCGTGTTCACCTAATTTCCCTAAATGATTCATTCGTAGACACTCACTTCGGCCGAGATGCAAGTGTGTTGTTCCGGTTGTCCAAGCCGTGATATCTCCGCCATGCGATATCTCCGTCTCCACCAGCTTCGGCCGAAGGCCGGCCTCGGCAGACCCCGCGGGGATTCCCGCAGACGGAGATAACATAACATAAGAAAGATCACAGAAATCGCCCGACTCGCCATTTTCTGACGGATAGAAAGGACTCCCTCACATGCGACCTTCCAAAAAGCGTATCTCGTATCATGTAATTGGCGAGGGAACCATTGATCTAGCCTCTAGTTCTGCAGGATTAGGATTTAGTCTGACACGAATGGTCTACCTACACGTCCAATTCTTATCAATCGCATTCTCACTCTGCCCTCCCTCTCCTCTCGCATTACTTCTACTAGCTTTTCCTAGTTCCTCCGGCTCCCAAGAGCCGAAGCACCAATAATAGGCCTCTGGAATAGCTGTTGGGTGGTAAGCAACAGCATACGAGCACCGTAATGACGCGCTCTAGGCCCTACGCCATGCATATTCTGCTCATTCAGCCGCACGTAAGGCGTGAGATTGCATGATTAAGGAAGCTACATGTTAGGATCTAACTGTAAATGACAATTGCCGCGGCCGTGCCATAGTATAAAGATATGCCTGTAACCCATGCTCGGCTCTAAATGGATCGAAAGTGATTACTATTACCTTACTTCTTTCTGACATTTGATTTCCAGGTTTTGAACTTTTTATTTACCTTGTAAACAACTGTGCGTATAACCAACAAGTCTTACCGCTTTAAGAATTAAAGTTTAGTAGATCTCGACGGTTGGTACTGCCCTAACAGTTTTGCTTTTCGATGTTTGCTACTAACATCTTGTGAAATGAAGTTAATCTAACGGGCCCCAGCCGATGTGACCTGATCTACCCATTGTATTGTCCGACGGACTGCTACGTTAGCCCCGCCAAATATGTCTCTGCCGAGCCCAAGTTCGGAGAAGCAGCCCGAGACTGGGCTGAAGCAGGCGCAGACAAAGACCGCAAATCGGTCTCGGTCAGCTTGTGATGCATGTCGCCGGTCCAAGATCAAATGTTCCGGGGGCAATCCTTGTTCTACTTGCCGTTGGTCGCAGACCCGCTGTCATTATACCCCGGGCCGACGACTTGGTCGTCCGAAAGGGAGTAAAAACAAGCGCACACTGTTGCAGCAGGATGCAGAAAGTATTGACGAAGATCAGCAAGATGATGCCGTATTGAGCAATACGGGTCCCGTGCTGTGGGCTACCGGCCAACAACTGCCGCTTGACCTCAATCTAGACCTAGATGGGTGCGACAGCATAAGTCGTTTCATGTCCTTCAATGGGTTCTTGAACCCCCATGATTCCCTCGGCAACGAAACTTCTGATTTTATCGATTCAACCCTGAGCCTCATAGATCCAATGTCCCTTGACGCCAATCCTGCAGGCCTGGGCTACATGGATATCACTCAGGGTGAGGATGTAGAGAGACTGTCCAATGCTGAAAGAGCCCCCAATCTGGACAGCGATCATGGCCCTGGGTCTTCTCCTTCTACAGGCCCAGTATCTCCCATGGCGTCGCCTCTAGGCTGCTCTTGTCTCCCACAACTGGCCAGATTGCTTTATGAGCTGGAAGGTCTTCGCTATCCTGATGGACCAAGCTCAACAGATGTATCGGTTGACTCTTTGCTCAGAGGCTTTCAGACCGCAGAGCAGCCCTGGAAAACCTTCATGCACTGCAGTGCCCACAAAACCCAAGGAGATCACAAAGCCGCGCTCCTCCTTTTCGCGATCAGCATCCGAAAGGTGCTCAACAAAGCTATCAGCTCCAACATTCAAACTCACAGTGAACGTGAGACTTCGGGCGAACTTTCTGTTTCTATAGGAACAATCAAGTTGACAGGCGAGGCGAGGAGCGAGATTCTTACCCTGGCTGTTGGGCGTGCGATGCGAAATATCATTGCCGCTTTGCAGCATGTTAGAGGATGCATCGTCAGATTCTCTGCTCCGTCTATTGGAGAGATGGATGTACAGTTTCATGGTCTGGCTAAGGGTCCTGACATGGTGCATAATAAGAACGGTGTCAGGGCAGGGCTGCCTTCGGTACATGCTTGTGCTCAACCTAGAAAAGAGACGATTTTGTTGCTGGTTGAGGTTTTAGAGAAAACTATAGAAGGATTGGAATAAAATTGTTAGATATAGGAGCCCGCTTTTAGTCGCAACATCCGAGCTCCTCGGTATGAGAACGAAATACTCCTATCTGCCTCCTTGGCCTTAACATGTGATGATTCTTCTGTAGACCTTAGTTACCTTTACTGAAAATCTTCGGCCGAGACTGGCAGCTACAAGCATGTTGCATAAATCAGGTATATGAATTGCCGATCACGATAGTACTGTGTGAGGGACACCGGTTTTGACGTAGAGTATGGCACCGGAGTTCCGCAGCGCCGTGACAATGGCACTTTTATAGTTCTTGTACCGAAGGTTGCCCTTCTTTCCTTGGAAGCTACCGATCTAGCCTGTGTATCCTACGGTTGTTTCAACTCCGTTTACGTGACATTGATCCTTGAGGCTAGTCGGAATACCATATAAAGGTCCTATACGCTTTTAATTACTCTTGAAGTATTCATCGAATTGTTTAGCATCTTCTAACGCTACATCATAAACGTACTCGTGAGGAGAACTAGTCTAAAGATTTGCGAGGTGAGTCATATAAACCACAAATCCTTATTTAAAGAACAGGCAGTGACCTTATACCCATTGGTGAGCAACTGCCGTCCTGTGGCTGAAGGCATTCAGGACCTCCTCGGCGCTTAGCCTGTTGGTTGTTGTAGCAACAGCTAGGTCTTCAATTATCGTCTCGGTGATGGTAATCTCAGACACAGTGAGGTAGCGGTGCATGAATGTGCCAGTAATATCGTGGCAATCCTTGGCATATGGCAAGGATTCTTCAAGTCTCCATTTGGCCGAGCCTGCCACTTTCCAGTCCAAAGCCATACTGAAGGGAGAATGTTTATGGAGTTATTATAAAGAGTTTAAGGTAAGGGGCTATACTAAAGTGCTAACTAGAAGACAAACATTCAAGAGATTGTAGCACATCTAAAAAGCTACTGTATTTCTTGTATATATCAGTTTACCCAGGACCAGCCAGCATCATTACCTTTAGCAAGTGGGATGGACGGGGTACGGTAAGCGCAGCCTGAGTTCTAGACGGGATCGAACAACGAACCCGGAAATTTTAACGTGAAGGGGGAACAGCATAGCTATCTCCAATCGGATGAAAGGAAGTTTGGGGACACGATGACACGGTCCTGAGAGCGTCCGCACTGTGAGCAGTCGTTGCCGCGTGATCAGAAATGACACAACTCTCGCAGACCTTGAGTATGACTGTATCAGAAACTAGGCAACAAGGATGACGTGACATTATGAATAGGGTAGATAAGCTTATCTAAAATAGATTTTATCTTTTATAGCTACTAAAGCTCCCTTATAGCGCAGCTGGCACTCATTCTCGTATTGAGTATAGAGTATTATTCTTAGTTCTCATCTCTATCTTAGAACTCACCACTATAGAAGGCCCCTAGTCCCCTAAAAGTACTTCCTTGACTACAGCACCAACAACCAAGAAGTCCATCATTCTAACATATGCAATGCCGAGCCTTCTGGTAACAATCCCAGGCGGGGTGACCCCCACAACGAGGAGAGCAGAGTCCGCTTCTACGTCGTCTAAGCGATCGCTGCGACTGATCCAGTCTAGAGCAGACGAGAATTCTGTCTCTGCTCTTGGCCCGCTTTCGTCTGTGGTGACAACATGCTGGCTGCTATCATGTAGAGTAGCCTGTGACTTCAGGACCTGATGTGGCCTATCCCAGTCCAAAGCCCGGGGTATTCTTGGTCGGTCTTTCGGGTTAAGGCGCAGAAGGCGAATGTACTGAGTCCCTTCTGGGAGGCTAAACTTACCGTCTCGCTGGTCATCAACCACCATTCGCATGTGGAAGCTGATTGAGCCCCGAGCAGTGGAAAAATCAGGGTTGCGCCATACTCCCTCCACTGACGGACCTTTTGCTAGACAACGATCCCACATTGTAATATCAATATCCAAAGCCAGTCCGGATAATTTAAGAACTCATATGGTTGCCATATTGGCAACAGAGGTTTTAGCTTCATCGCTATTGTCAACCGTTGACGTACTTGTCAGTGAGCAGAACTGTCCATTTGGTCCTTGATACCATGCCTTGGGCTGAGGAAGCTCGAGGTGCTTTGCATAGCTTCGAAGATGACTCCAGTACACGAATGGATCGTAGGCAACTCCTCCGGGATGGCTGAGCCAGGCCCAGTGAGGCCATTGACGGAGAGTCGATGAAGAAGAATTCAAGTCGCGCATCAGAGTAGGATTCATGGATGAGTGCCTCCAGAGCAACGCTTTAAGGAGGTTCTCTTTGTCGATGGGCATAGCATGGACAAACTCAACTTGGTGTAGTTTAGACAATCGAGCTTGTAAGCCCTCAAATGCCCGGAAGCGGTCGCTAGGAAAGGTGAGGTTTCGTTGAGAGTACAGACTGACACAGGTTTGGTAGGATAACTGAAAACTGTTTCGTGGGGTCGCTGTTGGAAGTGGGAGATCATACTCCGCCCATTGATCAGGAGATTCGTCATCAGGGTCATAGTCGTATGCCTTAGTATGGGGTTAGGCCCAACTCTCCTTCGTAGTCATCTCGCCGCAAACGAAAAAGACCTGTTGCTTACCGAAAAACAATGTTCTTCTAGAAAGCAAGTGCTCTTGCATCGTCCAAGCTCGTGTTTCCCAGGCAGCTTCTTCCATGGTCAGCCTGAGGCTCATCAATGGGCTAGCTATCTTCAAGCCTCCAGGTAACAGTTCGAAATATTGGTCGACATTTCTCGGGGACTGGGAGCTAGACCCTGGCAGTCCTCCCTCGACGCCCGACTCGAGAGAAACGATGGTACAGATACTGCTGGAGTAAATCTGGTCCATCTGCGAGATTTGCTGTGCTTTAATGTCGGGTTCATCTTGAGGAATGCACAAAGCGTCAATCCAGATGTATCGCTCTCCTAGGCGCTTTGTGAAACTGATGGCGTCCTCGAAAGTTTGAGGAAGGTTCCCTTCGAGAAGTGCGATTGGCTGTCTATCCATGGGGCGTATGTTGTCGCTCACATGATACGACTCGGCTTCCAGCGCCTTTTCCTCAAAGGTGCGTGAAGCCGCCTCTCCCCAGACATAGGAGAAAGTGACGAAGGGTACGCAATGCAGCGTTTGCACCATTAGGCGGGACTCGACATCGATCAACCTTAGAGATGACAGTGAAAGCCCATGCAAGGAGCTGCTTGAGGTCGGTTGGTGCTCATTACAAGATTGGTGTGTCTGTCGGCACGTTTTCAACCACGCGTTAATCCGCTGGTGATCTGCGAACTTGGGGTGAACGAACTGGGTTCTGCCAAAAGAGATATGACGATTGACATTCTGGCCATTGATTCGCGTGTGGATCCAGCCCGTTTCCGAATACTGCGGCAGCCAGAGCTCAATCTGAAGTTGTTCTTTGGTTGATGTCGAATCCCTAAGTATCGATTGTCCATCCTGGAGAGTTTGGATGACCGGCTGGCAACTGGCAGCGCAGCAGTTCTTATTTCCATCACGAATGGCCCTCCACAGAAATCGGCAGATAGGACAACTATTCCTAGTGGCGAGATCCGTCGTGGATTCGAACCGAAGAAGTTTGCGGGGATGAGGGGGTCTGGCACAAGACTCAAATGGCTTGAATAGGTCTAGTACGTTTGCAGCCTGGCAGTCGCTGCAGAGGCGGGTACCGACAGCTTGCTCAGCCAGGGCATGCTCCAGTTCATCGTATTCACGTTGATAATCACCTAGACTCATGTTGAGGAAACTTCGAAGTTGCGTGGAGATTTATGATCCAATGAGGATTTTTGTAGACGGCATAAGGTGGCGGAAATAACAAGAAGGGTTGAAACAGACAGCGCCTCCCCTCCATTACGATTGGAGTGCTACGTGCCTACTAACGTCCCTGGAAGGGAGTGGCCGCGCTACAACCGGGCTCATTACTGGTTAGCCAAGCGCCCACAAACCCTCGCTCAATTCCATATGCCAGTTAATTTTAGAACAGTGATACAGCTATGCGTGGCTGCCATAGGCCTATAGCAATAAGATGGCTAGGTCCAGTTTCTTTAGATACCCTCTTCCCATCTCACGTACCTACGGAGTGGATCGTGGGAAATATATCTCAAGATTCGAATGTTGCAATAACAGTGCCTGATGAAGCCTGTTGATATGATAGGCCTTGAACTTCAAAGCAGAGCTGGCGAACCACGAAAGACGTCAGCCGCCCAGCGGGGCAAGCCTGTACCATAGATAGGTAGGTCAGACGCGTTGGCTGCATGGCTTTCATCGAATGACAGCGCAGAAAGCATGCGTGCTGTTGAATGCAAGAGCTGAAACAACATTGCTGCCTAACGGAAGACAAGGCAAAAAACGTCCTCGTCAGCTTGAAATAAACCCCTCTCTTCGTACCCAACTCCATCATTAAACTTGCAATGCTTTTCTCGACTCTTGCAAAAAGGAAAGAAGATAAAAGCTCGAAATATCTGCCATACTCAATCTCAACAAACTGTTCAGCAGCATGAGCTCCTACCACCCTCGAGGCGTTGATGAAAATGGTGGGTATCTCTAATGACTTGAATACCCCGGTGTCTTCTCGAGCTAAAGTGTGTCAAATTAGAGGACCGACCGCCCCAACGTACGCAGAGATCGATGCTGGACTTGACAGGCGACAGTCAATACATAGGTACTGACGAACCATCTGTCCAAAAGAGCTTTCCGGACGAATCCGATCGAAAGACCAAGACGCAGCGTCAAAGCAAAGGGAAGAAGCATTTACAAAAAGGTTACGGTGAAAAGGCTGGCAGCCATCACAGGGATGGCGAATATAGTCGAACGGGCATTTTCGACGGCCTGAGGTATCCACAGCAAGTCGACCGACCTAAGTTCTTCCCATGCCCGTTTTATGAATGCCATCCACGGCAGTATCATGGATGTTCCCCGATTCGACTTCGTCGCATAGCAGATGTCTCGCAGCACCTCATCAGATCACATACGCTGAGAGACGATGTTAGTGAGTCACGCCCAAGTATTTCACCCGACAAGATATGTGTTTACTGTACATGGTGCCGCCAAGAGTTTCATGGAACAGGTGCTGATAGGAGGCTCCATGACCATACGGCGGCCTGTCAAGCCAGCAAACGACCAGCTACAATCGAGGAAACGGGGGTCTTGTTGCCTAAGGAACTCGATGACCTCGGATCAGCGTTGGCGATGGTCATGGGCAATACTGCAAAATGGAACGTTATATGGCATAAGTGTTTTCCTGAGACACCACCGCCGCCTCCGTATGCCGTGATAGCTGTTACTCAAACAGAGGCGCAGCGAATACTTCAACAACTTCTATCATCGCCTGCTGCCAACCCTTGGTCATCTGCAGATATCAGGCAGTCCTGGATTGACAAAGCTCTCAGTGCAATCTATAGTGGCTCACCTTTTAGTGATACGGAGCCCCAAGGCAACAACGCGAGCACTATCCCCTCTACTCTCCGTTCTAATACATCGGGCTACGAGGAAAGCACATTTGATGACCCGAGTGACGATTCCTCCACTATCCCCGAGTCCTGCGTTGATCTGTGCGACATAGACCAATGGACTCGACCTCTCAAGATAGCAATTCAGGATGTTGACCATGACAGTGTCCATGGTATCTTGAGGAACTCGTTTGATAAAGTTGCTATTGGCGAGTATTCGTGGTTGCTAGAGCTGAAATCATTGGGTCTTTCGCCGGATGAAATCGCCGATGAACTACTAGAGAGGTCCCAATATGGTCCATGGATATATTGCAAGATCAACGTGCCCGATGTGGGCACCTATCATCATGAGTTTCACATCCCGAAGTGCCTTCATAGTTGGAAAGAGGATGAGGCAAAGCCGAAAGCATCCTCTCAGCCAAGCCAAGTTCGAAAGAGTCTCGAGGACGACTCCGAGAACTCCATTCGTGAGACAATCGAGTACCTATGTGGTATCGGAGGGGTCAGCCCTATGCCTGATGGGTCGCCCAGCCTCCAGTTTGGGTCAGTGTTTTTTGAAAACGCTAAATCAACTTCAATCGTCTCATTGATGAATAACGAATCGGTTCGCGCTGTTCCGGATGTTCTGCAAAATCTGGAGAAGGCCATTGGTGCCCTTCAGCAGGTCGGTGGATGTTGCGACTCCTTCACCTTTCTAGCAAGACAAGAGTCCGTGGTTGAGCTGAAGCGAACGGATCCTCAGAAAGCATCATTCCTGGAATCACTAGTCCCCCTCGTAGACTCGGACGACAGTCTCAAGGGTTCACATGCACAGTTTCTGAGCTCACTAACAGCCCAATTCCTTTCTCTTGCTTTCGCTCTTTATGCGCAAGGTCATTGCGAGCCCTTCAGGCCATTCTTCCTGGACACTTGCTTAAAGCGTATACTGCTTATCGGAAACCAGACATGGGGTCCATCTTTCAATGGGCCTTGTATACTCGCTTCTCCCGTAGAGTTGAGCTGCTTTGGTGGGATGGTTCAGCGCAGGGTGTTCGCCTTTCAATATTTCAAGGCTTTCGAAAGGTCAACTGTATTCTCAGATTCTGATACGAAGTTCGATTTGAAAGCTCGCCCTGAAGATTTACTGGATACCTGGGGTCCTGGAGATTTCATTATGCCAAAGGATGACCCAGAAAATCTCCACGCAATCTCCATTGGTGGAGGCCTGATTACCTCCGCCTTGGCACAAACGGGGAGCTACCACTTGCCTAATCTACACTGGAGCCCAGCATCTGAGTGCAATGCAACATACTCTTCAACTTTCCCTCGCAATAAAAAGATGGTCATTGGGTCGAGAGTTTCGATAAACCAGGCCTGCAAGGTGACCCCCAAGAAACAAGTCCAGATGGCTGTTCCATGGTTGAAGGAGCTAGGAACGTTTCCGAGCTACTGGGAGGTTTCTGAAAGGCAGTTGGGACTTGGATTGCAGGGCGGAAAAGCCGCTGTGGGAACGTTGAATTTCGCCCAGACTTGGGTAAAGAGACTGGGCCAGACCAAGAAGTCCAATATCCTCGCCAAGAGATCACTTTCCATCGCCGACCTAGAAGGGCCTTTCGCTGTACAGGTTAGCTTCTGCACTGGTATCGCCCGGCGGGTACAGCTGCGAGAACTCTTAGCCGATATCTTACCCGTTTACGTTGCAGATCTCGCTACCCAGCCCTGCAACTGGAAGAGACTTCAAAGTTGGAATATCTGCAAGATATTGCGGGATAATGACTTCAGAACCTGTTATCAAAAGCTGGATCGTGAGCTGCAAGCAGAATTTGAAACTCTCGCTATCGCCGTCCTGTTTCTACTGCAAGACACAGGTGTAGATAGGAAGGGTGAGAACTTCGTTGTTGGTTACATTCCTCCAGGGTCAGCGATTCAATGCTTCAAGATTCCCATCGAGAAGGAGAGCTTCTGGGCCCGAATACTTGCCGACTCTGAAGATGTAGCGACCTTCGCTTACGTGGCGACGAGTTGCCTTGAAACGGATCTGGTGAAATGCCGAGGCCCGAAAGAACAATGGAAGAACACAACAGCCCTCTTCTCCACGGCTGTATCACTGTGCCATGACCGCATAGTCGCGCAGGGAATAGTAGCACAGCAGACAAGATGGGCTCTGAAGGACTCAGAGGCGTATCTATTCGGACGAGTTGATGCCCCTCTACTCGTGCGAGTGATCAAACCCAACATCCAGGATGAGCCTGAACTGCTAGTATCAATGAGCACAATCATAGCCCCGTTTTTGAGAAGGTGGAGCAGGAAGCAAGGTTATAAAAGGCCGTGGAGGCTGCGAGAGAGTAGAGCGATAGACCATCAGCATCAGATGACTGAGGATGTTATTGTGACTACTGACTTTGAAAATTCGTGGTGAAGAATGTACAGAAGCGATCGGTTCTCATGTTTTTAGTTCACCTCTTTGTATGTGGAACGGGATGACAGGATATAGAACGGAAATAGTCCGATAGAGCTCTGATAAGACGAAGTCAGAAATGGCTGTATATTTCTGATATTTTGAACATCCTGAGCTCGTGTTAAATAGGCCTAGAAAGACCAAGAGTCATTTACACTCAATTAACTTGAACTGTGAGATGGAAATGTCTGCTGAAAATTTCTTGCTGTTGATGCAATATGTATAGCTAAACCTTGTCCTATCTGCCGAGCCGATCTACCTCTCGTCACGTGCGGGTCTGGTGATGCCCCTCCCTTGCCTCAAGCATCCGATCAATTATATCATCATCGTGAAAAAATTACCCCATCTCATGCCTTATAACCTGGATTTTCTCTCCTTGATGTCGCATATGATTACAAGCCACAAATCATTCTATTCTCGAAACCATTTCATCCCCTATTTATAGCCAAACCATCAATTTTCACTTCCCCCGCCTCCAGATCAAACCCAAAAACGCAAAAAGCAAAAAAGCACACCACAACGCGTCATGCCATTGCCAGAACCACGCGAGCTCACTCCTCGAGTCTGCGAGTTGGCAACCTGCAGCGAGGCAGACACAGATCTCCTGAAGCGCTGCTCAAGCTGCAAAGCCGTGTACTACTGCGGAGCATCCCATCAAACAGCTGACCGAAGCCATCACAAAAATGGCTGCACCATCATCAAAAAAGCACGCAAGGCGGTAGAGAAGGAGGAGCAAGAGCTTCGCAATCACCCGGGAGACATGTTTACTCCTCCGAATATCTTTGAGAACGGCGTTGGGCATTTTTGGGGTATCCATGAGACGCGTGCTTATATGCGTGCGCGTTACCATATGGTCGACGTGTTGTTGCAGGTTTTTGGCCAGCCAGGCGGCAAGACTGACGCGGTTCAAGGGGCCCTGGATCATCTGCTCGATATGCTTCGTCTCTGTCGGGGCGACAACATGGGTGTGAGGGATCTTGTGCCGCATTTGTACATCCGGCTCAACAGGGATCAGGAAGCCTACGATTTCGTCAAGTGGTACGCTACCACCGGCTCAGAGTCCAAATATGATTGGGGCGATATGGACCAACCATACCTCGATATCAGGGATGCGGACGTTTTGGAGGAGCCATTGGAGACTTGGTCAAACGGGAAATATCTCAGCTTAGGCCACGTGGCAGCTGTCACGCTGATCAAAGTGAGAATCCTGCTCGACCTGCAGTCTGCTCAGAACACCGCTCGAGCTCTCATTGGCACTATCCCACCAGAGATCGTGGGACTCATCCGCGGTGAGCTTGTCGGCAGTGCTGTGGCCTCGCGTCCTGATATCCTCCTTGGTAGCACAGAACATCTGTACAAGCTTATCAAAAAGGTTAAGGACCAGATTGTCAAGCTTTACACATCTGTGAATGAGTATAACCCCCACTTCTGGCGATTGATGTTGAGTAGTCCAGTATCAGCCGCGTCTCAAAGACCTGGAATGTACTCGCACGAAACGAAGGAGGAAGCTTGTCTGATGATTGGATACTGTCTTGCTTCTTGGGTTGAGACACCTGGAGCCTTCCAGCTGATGAAAGATTTGAGTCAAGCTGTTTAGAAGATCGGATGGTTGGTTTTTTGGATTGTATTAAGGCTATCAGGCTGTATCATAGGCGCTGCATTATATCCTTAAACTAGAACACAAATTGTATCAGCATTAGCTTATGTGAACCAATTTTATTAATTCTACACTCGGCGGTGAGAAGATTTAGATGGGCTTAGGATAAACTTATGATGCAACCTTAGACTAGAGGAGCCGTCCCCTACGTTGACGGGGATCAAGATAACTGATAACAAGTATGTATTGGCTTCTCAAAGTTAACATTCAATTGTAGCGCATCCAAGTCTCTGAGCTGTTACCCAACCGGCGGCTGTCTTGTCAGATGTTGCCTTGACTCAAAGCCGCCAATGAAGCGGACATATGTCATGTCGAGTGGCCGCTAAGTGATCGACACCAGTCGTCTAATGAATAATATGGCTGGCTTTTCTTTGCACTTCACTTTGCGGGCGGGTAATTGTTGCCAAAAATATCTGAGCTGCAAACTGGCGTAGTCTCGGCACAGAGAACTGTCTCATAACATAAAAGATCTCCCTGCTTCTGAGGTAATGAGATGCGTTGTCTATGTGTGCAATCCTACATCCAGAAACTACCTATGTAGATCCTTCGGACAAATTCTTTCAGCGTGAGATCAGATATCATCGTTATATCGACAGACAAAGAAGCTGACGAAATAGGTTATTCACTAAAATTACTCCAGGAGACTCAAGATTTTCGCAATACCTTGCTCGTCGCCCTCCAGTGTCCCAGCCTTGTCCTCACCACCCAGCCTATAGTGTAGCCCCCACCAAAGTCAACGATCCATACATTATCACTCTGATCTATCAGAACATTCTCCGCTTTGGCATCTCCCCATATGATGCCTTTCTCATGAAGAATGTCAAGCGAATGGCGAATTTGAGTAGCCCAACGTTTCCTTAGCTCTGGGGTGCTTGCAGAAGCTTTGGCCTTGGACAGTACACCCTTCTTGTCAACCCAAGAGAGCAACATTCCTAGCAGCTTGTTGCCTCCCCGAACCACACCTAGCAGTTGGCAGATATAGGCTTGAGGTGCAGGAGGTATCTGAGATTCGGTGATCTTCTTGTGTACGAGGAGTTCCTTCTTTGCATGCGATGGGCCAAAGGAGAGTCCGAACTTCTTGAAGAAACATTTAAGGGGTTGGCCATCTTGATTAGCGACGGTAATGCACGTTGGCGGTTTGATCAAACTGTCTTCCGGTCGACCATAGCATACTTGAACTTGAGATGGGGTGTAGGATTGAGTCCAATGATTCAGCTGCGACAAGAAATCGGAGTCGAATTCGACAATGGGGCTACTCCATCCATGGTTCTTGGTGTCGAGTTCTTTGGGCTGTAGCTCATCATCCACAGCTTCGAGATGGCAGACAAAGGTTTGTTCGGGGAAATAATAATGAGCCAAGGTCGGCTGCCTAACGACGTGAAGTTCGGAGCATGGCGCAAGTCGCGCAATCAAAGGCTCGAAGCATTTCAGCAGCCATTCGTGGGCATCCTCCTCGTAGAAATCATCGATTTCAACTTCTCCCGATCTCAAGAGCTCAAGACATTTGAAGTACTGTTCTGTGATGGCGGGAGATCGAATGAATTGACTAAGACAAATATGGCAGTAGAAGACATAGCCAGAGTTGGATCGGATGATCAGATCACAGTCGTCCTCAATGTCGTGCACTTGCCAGTAGGCAAGATCGTGTCGCGTGTCTGCGGTGATATCTTCTCAAAGGGGATTTTAGGATTACGAACAAAGGGGGAAAAGTGGTGAAAGGTAGAAGATTGAATCAGCGGTACAGATGCAAAGTTAGTGCCTAACGAGTTAGGCCACAAGGCATTTCGCCAGTGTTTCATTTACCGCCACAAGGGCAAACAAGGACAAACAACAAAGCCTACTTTCTGTACGTCAGGAACTACTTTAGAGGTATAGATATTATATTTAAAGA
>JAAOAS010000206.1:0-69513 GCA_013396035.1 Fusarium pseudocircinatum
AATTTATACTTATTTTTACTTATTACTTCTTTATATATAAGTTAAAGGCACGTTGGCTACAAACGTTAGCTAGCTGCCAATGCCTGTCATGTGCAAACTTGTGAAATGAGAGAATTTTCAGTCATGCCCTAAGAATCATGATATCTCCCCTCTATCCTAAACTCATCTTTACAACTTCCCTCATACGCGGAATGTAAGTCAGGCTTCCCTTGCCTGGCCAGATAGGAATGTATCTCAATACATCCACCTGCATATTTGTCCCAGAGATGAGTGGTTTTGTCTCCATTTAATCTCCGGCGAAGCATCTCGATTTGGAAGTCGTCAAGCGTCAGCCTCGGTATAACTCAATCCGCCTTAGTGGGCTTTCTAGCGTGTCGTGGAATTTTCCCATAAGACTGCTCCATATCTGAGAATCTAAGATCTTACACCTTCAGACTTCATTATCTAAAGCAAAGATGGCGCGATCAACTTCTGATTCGAAGTCTAAGCCATCCACGTATTTATTCCTTTACAACACCCTCTCAGCCATTCTCCGAACAGTCCTCTTGCTCAGAACGACATATCTGTGGTTAACCCAAGGCAATGGCGCTGTGTGGGACGAACTCAACATTATAGCGCGATGGACTGAGACTTTTACTGTGATGGAAATTATTCATGCTCTCACTGGTCTTGTCCGAGCAGCTCCCGCTACAACGGCGCTGCAAGTAGCTGGTCGAAATACTATTGTTTGGGCTATCACACGAAACTATCCGGAGGTTGGCTATAGGGAGACTGCGTATAGTCTTATGCTCATGGCTTGGAATGCGGCTGATGCAATTCGATACTTTTACTTTACTCTTCAGACGGGAGCGGGATCTGTGCCAGATGGTTTGACATGGTTGAGGTGAGATACATGACGAGACGTGAAAGAGAGAGAGACTGACGCTTCACAGATACAACATGTTCCTTGTTCTTTACCCCATTGGTATTCTCTCAGAAATGAAGCTTGTGTACGAAGTCATCCAGCCATCCCAAGCTCGGAATCCAGCGTATCAGTATCTGCTTTGGTTTGGATTAGCCATCTACGTTCCAGGTACCTGAGCAATGACGATCTGCATATTATCTCCGTCCTGACATCATATCATAGCATTCTACATCCTCTTTGGGCACATGCTGGCTCAGAGGGCCAAGTTAAACCGCAACAACCTCAAGAAAAAAATCTGATCTTGGGCAAGTCAACTATCAATTAGAAATTCTGGGGCCTGAAATCAAAATATCGAATCCGATTGCTTGCAGAGTCTGGCTTTTGTGCGGTATTGCAACCGGATTTTGCCAGGATTAGGCTAGCCTGGGATGAATGGCGGTTAAAGTGGTTATAGCTTCAGATGTGTTGGTTCTGCGAAATCTAAGCGCGCGGTAACAACGAACCAATTAGACACTACATATTCATGCAGAGAAAAGGGGGGTTTCAAAATGAATCTCGCAGTCTCAACATCTATCTGCGAGATCATTCTTTTGTAATTATACAGCCAAAAGATCAACTCCACAAGCCAAGGTTACAGTCTCAACTCCGTCCTCCAAGAATGCGCTCCTCGTCGTGGACAACGCTCCGCAGAAGCAGTACATTCAGTACCAAGTACAAATACGAATCAACACTCGACTCGACACATATTCGTCTAGTAAAAATCCGTCCGCGGACACGCAGCTTCTTATCGGAGAGGTTAAACATCGACGTGACCACTCATTCTCTGGATGAAGCAGAGGCACTTGGCTACCATGCACTATCTTATACCTGGGGTGCACCAGAGGGAGAATACAAGCGCAAGGTTTCCGAGTCGTGTATACTGGTGAACGGCAGTAGATTCTACGTCCAACCAAACTTACTAGGGGCGCTCAAGCGCTTCGAAGAATTTGATTGGTATTTGTGGATCGACGCAATATGTATTGATCAGACCAACCAAAGGGAGCGCGAGATCCAGGTCGGCATCATGAGCGAGATCTACGGCATGGCAGCCCGAGTCGACATCTGGCTCGGTGATGGCGGAAGGGAGGCAGCTGAGGCTATTCGTCTGACACGGACACTTTCCAGCTTGGCTGCGGAGAAACATGGAAGTGAAGTAAGCCTGGACAAAAGCGAAATCGAAATTGCAGGCCTTCCACCTATTCCTTCCGAAGCCTGGAAGCCATTCGTTGGTCTTCTTGACCGGAATTGGTTCCGTAGAGCTTGGGTGATTCAAGAGACCGTCCTAGCTCGGCAGGCGTTTGTGTTCCTGGGAAACAGCGAATCTATCTCTTGGGAACAGCTCGCCTCAGCATTGATGATGATTCAAAGACTAGGCTGGTATCCCAACGCGACTCTGGCCATGGCCAGGGTGGAGGAGATTTCATGGACGCCAGGACCCTACGCTATTCACTTCATCACCGTGATCAGGATGGCCCTCGAAAGCTTGAAAACCCCCGAAGATCACCCACAGATTTCTGTTATTGAGGATCTCACAGGCCCTGATAATTGGAAAACGACGGCCAGTTCTCACTTGGCTTACATGATGATGGTAGGCCATAAGTTCAAGATAACGAATGCTCGTGATCGGGTTTATTCGTTACTGGGAATGGTCAATATTGCCGCGAGCTATATGGGACTTCCTCGATGCGATCTGGAAGTTAATTACGATGCTTCAGTTGCTGAGGTATTTACAGCCGCAACAGCTAACATCCTAAATCATTGTAATCACCTCGGTTTCATCTCCTTAGCTGGAATTGCAGAATTTCACAGTGGCACACTGAATTTACCTTCAGGGGATATACCCTCGTGGGTGCCTAATTTCTTGAACGAGCCATCTGCTGCAAGAACTGCCCCTATCCTTTTCCCCTGGGCCAGAGGCAAAGTTCAAGTGGACGCAGCACGATACAGCGAGATTGGCTCTCTGGGATTCAACATTATTGGGTCGAGGCTCTCTGTGCAGGCCCAGCGCATCGGACAGATCCTTCCAGGGTCTTATCAATTCTACGATATCGCTTACTACTTTCAAGTCGAACCCTTTGCGGACCTGCTACTACGCTGCGGCCAGCGCTACAAAGTAACTGGAGAGCTCAGTATTGAAGCTTTTTGGCGTACTTTTATCTTCGGCGCAAATATGCACGATTCAATAGATATATCGGAGCTTGGTGCTTTATTCAAAGCCTGGCTATGCTACATTTTATTTCAATACTTGCGGGTCTGGGACACCTCCATGAAAGTCGACCAGCGACTTGTATTCTTGGAACAATTGACAAACTTCCAGTCTCTTGTGGCCCGGGATGGGGAAGTAGCTCACGATATGTTTCCAAGCATTGAATGGGTCAAACAGATGCTGCAAAAGTTAGGCGCCTCAGATCCTCCAGACTCACAACTAGCGTCAATATTTTCATTCATGGCGAGGACCTCCTCACTAGGGGGGTTTTCCGAGGAGTTTGATTTGGAGTGGACGTCCATGGTAGCTAAGGAGCTTGCAGACACGTTTATACTGGCTGCTAAGTATGCGTCGCTACTAGGAACATATGCCAGTCAGCGGCGAGTTTTCCTGACAGACGAAGGTCATATAGGACTGGCTTTCGCATCTGCACTAGTAGGGGACAGCGTCTGGGTGGTTTCGTCTTGTCCGGTGCCATTGCTTTTGAGGCCTCGAGCTGACGGTACTTACCAACTGATCGGAGACAGTTACGTTCACGGAATCATGCAAGGCGAAGCGGTAAAAGATAATGGCTGGGAGGAAATCACCATGACTTAATAGGTGATTCCAGATACCATTTCCCTAACATTGAATAGAGACTATTTTTATGAATTCCACCTGCCTAGCAACAGACTACTTCTGGCTAGCTGTCTGTCCTTTTGAACCTTAGTCATCTCCTCGAGTCGTTCGTAGTCTGAGACCTCTGGCTCGGAGCTAAGAATAACGACACAGGATCAAGCCTCAGAATCCCACAATATTGTACCAATTGAGAAGACCGCCACTATAACTAGCCTACTTACGGCCATACACGTAACGGACAGTCATGTAACTGTGCACCTTTGGGTTGCGTATCGCCTTACGCAAAGTCATGAGAAACACCTGGTATTCATCTTTAGGCCATTGGCAAACGTCCTGCCACATCATAAGAGTGTAACCTATCATGCGTGAGAATCCATCAACAGTAAAAGTTTGGTTGTCTTACCCTCCAAATCGTTCTCCAGCGTGGCCTTGACAAACCGCCCAACCTCGGCGAGTTTTGGATCTTTAGGCCAACCGCCGATGGGGAACTGCAGAATACCATTTTAGTTAACTGCAGTCAAATTCCAGAGAATCATACCTTGTAATCAACGGTCTCAATATCTTTGAATCCAGCCTCTTCAAAAGCCTTTTGTTGCAAATCATGGACAAAGAAAGGGTTGCCTAGAATCTGACTACCGTCTTCAAAGAGCTTCTGGTAGGTTTTGAAAACGGGTTCCAGCTCGGTAGTCCCATCGTCACTACGGAATGTAACATCGGCCTCTCCTGATTGGACCCAACCTCCTGGTGCACAACATCGGTATGCCTCACTAAAGAGACTATTCCAGTCTTTAATGGCACCGAAGAGATATCGGATATGAATAAAGCTGAAATAGTCTTCCTTCCAGGTCCAAGGTTGTGTGGCATCATCGATTTCGAAACGAAGGTTCGGGGGTACCCATTGGGGCTGGCAAGGGGACAGATCTGTACCAACTACTTCTGTGTTGGGATATCGGTCGGCAAATTCGCTATAATATGTAAGCATGAGCAATGCGGTGACTTTTCATAACGACATACATGGCCCAGATGCCTGCGACGCTATTAGTCGGGGTTCAAAAAGGAGGAAGAGATGAGAACTCACCGCTTCCGGTACCAACATCTAGAACTCGCTTCAGGAAGCGTTGTACAAGTCAGTACAGCTACTTTTAGCCAGCTTGGGGGTTTCCAAGAGAACCTCACATTTATAGAATCTATCTTGAAAGGGGCAAGAAACAGTTCACCGTCCAAAAGAAGCGTCAAGTAATGGTGTCTGTTGTTTAGTTAGCAACGCTTTGATATAACTTGGGGCATAAGATAAGTCTTACGTCAAGTCCATGGACTCGACTTGTTGATCATCATTGGGGAAGAAGTAATTCGCGGTGAATTTGTCGCTGTGGTACGTGCGCCCCTGGCTTCGACGGTATTCGAGGATACTAGCAGAAACGGAGGCGGTTGAGCTCTCGCTGCGGGGGCTGTCAGAAATATATATTTACTACCATGAAGTGAACTAACGTATCCGTCCCGATGGAAGAGTCGGCATCTCCATGAGAATCATGCTGCTCGAAAGTAAGTACCATCCTCAATATGAGATTGATGTAGAAAACAGACATCAGAATCGTCCGCAGGGCCAAGTTCGCCCTGGGCCGGTGGAGATCTTGACGGCGATTTCGAAGGGGACTTCGACGGAGACTTCGTATTGGCAGTGGTTGGTCCCGGCATTTCGGGTGCCGTTGTATCTCCTGCAGATTGGTTCGACATGATCATGTAATGACAAATGCAGGGAAGATAACAGCAGAAGCAACACCATGAGACGTGGGGGGAGAGCTTAAAGGAAATGCAGGTCTGATATTTGAGGCCTTTTTCTGGCAGTCATCTTCAAAGAGAGCAACAATGACATGATATCATATCATATGACAAAGGGGGGGTCTCCCTGGTCGTTGTCGAGGCTGGCCCACTAATTAGGATAACGGCGCGGGCGGCACGTAGACCTAGCCAGCCGCCAAAACTCCGACTTAACATGGGCTCCTCACTTCATGAACGCATCAATATGCTTAATTCTCTGCAACGATCGCTCTAAGTAGATCTCCACTATTGATGGCTAATATCTAATCTTATCGTTGCCATCTGATCCATCATCCCTTCGCGCTCCGAAATCCAGTCCTGACACTTCATCTTGAAGTTACTAAGTTCTGTCTGCTGGAATAAGCTCTCAGCCACAAGTCTCAGCTTCAAAATCCTGAAGTACCAAGCCAGCCAGATAAATGTTCTTAACCCGAACCTTGTTCCCCCCAGATATGTCAGAAGCACCTGAAACATGGCGCTTCTGAAGGGCTCTCTTAACCATTTCTAGTCTTCACAATGATTTCGCTCAAATTGGTGATGTATCACCTACTACTAGGGTTATCTACAAGCCTTGCTAGAAGCTCGTCGACTTTTTTCTCGATACGCCGTTTCTTAGCCCTAATGTCAGGCTCTCTGAGGTCATCTGGCCTGCTCAGCTTCCTTAAGATATTTCAATGAACTCCATTGATAATGAATAGCCGCTCGTCCTTCTTCTCTACTGAACCATCGTATGAGTTGATGGCCTCCTTACATATCGGAAGCCATCCGACTTCCAACTCGTCCTCCAGGATATATAAAGCTTCCCAAACCCTAAGTTTCGTCTTTTTCATCATCAGACCAGACTTTTATGGTTCCGTTGTATTGAAGTCCTTGACCAATACGGCGGCTCAAAGCCGAACATGGTGTTCCGCAATATCCGCAACAACGCCCAAAAATAACCCATACCTCTTTACCTTCCAAGGCACAGGTGGGGCATCTCACTCCAGGTGTAGAGCTCTTTACAACCTTGTGGTCGGCCTCTGTAGATGGTTGGATAGGTCCAGAAGCATAAGGCGTATCCATTTTCTCCAGATCTGATTCGATTTCAGGAATTGGCGCTCCTTGTATCGCATCCATAGAGCCCCCAAAGCTAGCAACTTGGCTATAGCCCTCGCAATGACGTTTAGATTTGATACAGTTATTGCATATCGGCTTTCCTTCGTCGCATTTTATTCGACGCTTACGGCATGCTATTATCTATATTAGTATTGCTGCTCTTAAGTCACACTTCCAATAGGTAGATCAATCGACTTACTTAAACATCCGGTCTTTGTCCTTTTGCCATCTGTCTCTTCTCTTAATTCACCCTGCGGGTTAGAGCTTGCAGGAACCTTTTGATTGCCAAAAGATTCCACCATAGCTCTTTGTCGCAACTCCGAGGAGAACTCTGCTCGTCGTTCGTCACGTTCTGCTTTCCCTTCGAATTCCATGTTCTCCTCAGTGCCCAGCACAGGATTATCATCAGCTGGACCGCTGAATGGGTTAGAGTTCCTAAACTGCGGCGCTTCGACTTTTATTGTATCGCCCCTTGATACACCATAGTTTCGGATAGGTGTACCATCGATCAGCAGTTTAGTGTCTTTGCAAGAAAGTTCGACCAGATGTCTGAAGCTCTCAGGAACATGCGTCATTCCCGCTGCCAGCTCTCTGATCTTAGACACTCGCAGCTTACCATCTCTGATATCATGTCGTGGAAACTTCAACGTGTACAAGAAATCCTTGTGTCTAAGGTGCAGGACATCAACATTGGCGGGATTGAAACTTTCTCTGTTCTCGGTAGGGGCAATCATCTCGATGCGGTGGTGCTTTACAGGGTCTTTGGCGTGCTCTAGAGACTCATCTGCGGAGTCTGTGTCCAGGGATTCTTTCGGCTGCCCAACGGTCGTATCTGTGCCCGTATCTAATACCGCAACCCGCATCATGTCATTCTCCTGCCGATGGATGTGGGTCCAACCGTGAGCCTTCTCCATATGCTGCATGCAGTTCGTTTGTCGTTTTGACTTGTAGGGGCAAGGCTTAAACATGCACTCGTACATGACAGGGGTTTCAGAATGCTTCTCGCGGTAGTGGTGGTCCCTCTGCTCCTCGGTAAACAATCCGTTTTCGTGATACTGACAGGACAGAACTGGACACTTCCATCGACTAGACCGTCGGACTGTAACGCCATTGGTGACTCTGTTTGCATCACTGCTGTCCATAGCCTCTATCCTAGGGTTGTGCCATGCGTCTCCACTCATATTAGGAAAACAGTACTCCGACTCGTCTTGCACTTCAGACTCCACTTCTACTTTTCCCTCGAACTCGGAATCAGACTCTTCGCTCCTGTCATCTTCTTCCCCGGGAAGATGTGGTAATGCAAACAGAGCAAGATCCTCTTGATGGCGACCAACATGCCGCCGGTATTTTCTAAATGAAGATTGTCTTTCTCCGCACAGAGGGCAGTCTGCTGGCTCATCCTCTAACCTAGTCTTCTCGCACACGGTAAGAAGACTAACGAGGCTCGTCAATTCCGTGGTTTCTGCGTGCTTTTGCGCTAAATGGCGTTTCATATCTTGCGAAGTGTCAAAGATCTCGTTGCATCCAAGCTTGCAGGTCCATGTCTTCCAATGGTATCTCTTGACATGACCTGCCCACTGGTGACGTCTCTGAAAGTCCTGGTCTGGGGCGGGACAACCCAACTCAATGCAAATGTAAGGCATCAGGTCTGAAAATACGTGTTTCCTAGTGGGCTCAAGTTAGTGACCCTCATATTGTGGCGATAGAAGGCAAACTAACTTCCAATGGTTCCTTGACGTAATAGACACCATCATGAAGCAGAATGGGCACTCGAAAGGTCCTTTCTGAGCTTCCGCTGGCAGGGCAGGTATCTTCCGCCTCACCGAATTCGCGGCAGACGTTACCCACGACGTCTGTGAGCTTCTGGTATCCGATGCATCATCTACGTCCTCCTCCAAAGAGATAGCTTCATTCGCATTGAGCTTCTTTGGCAATGAAGAGGCGATAGTACTCTGCATTTGGTCCTTATCGTCGAGATCGAGCCCACTCGCCAACTTGTGATGGTGCAGTTCTCTGTATTTAAAGTACTGCCTTCTTCGAGAAATAGCCTTTCCGAGCCTCTCTGCAATGGGCTTCGGGGCTTTAGAGAGTTTGTTGCATACATGCTGGACGTCAAATGGCTCGTAGCCAGATGTATCGGTTAAGCAGGCCTTCTTGAAGCGATCGTGAGGAGAAGGGTTGTGAATTGACACCGAAAGCCTGAAGAGGCAGTTGATGTCTTCAACGATGGAAACAAGTATTTGCGAGAGCTCAGATGGTTCAGGTACGTCGACTTGAAAAGATTCATCGTCAGAATCGTCATCTGAAAAGTCGGCTAGGGACAGGTCTTGATCCCACGGTGTCAATTGCCCCGTAAGGATGTCCTTGGCTGTCGATGTCAGACAAAATCTTACAGCTCGATCGAAGGGACCTACCATCTTTTAGAGACTCCCTCAAGTCCTCCAAAAGCTCAGCCACTTGGTCTCGGATATTTGACGCATCCCGAAGCCTGTGGTCGAGAGAGCTTGTTCCTTTTTTATGAGCGCCAATGTTCCCACTCCAGACTTTGAATCTGCTCAGCTCGTTCTGCAGTTTCAAGAGTGATATGTCGCTATCAGTACCCTCATCTAAAACGCTGTCTGTCCATATTGTCGGGGAACTGCAAAGACTATTGAACTGTTGGAGACAAGCCGAAACATGATCCGCAATAGTGTCCATGGTTGTGCAAGGAACGCAGTGAAGACTGGGCACTGCTTGCTATCTCGAGGTTCTTTGACCCAGGAAATGCGGAAGGAAAGCTGCGGGGAACACATGCCCTCTGGTGACCCATGGGAAGGTGCTATCTGCAGGTGCTGTTGGTCAGATCAAGTTCCAGCTGCACGTCAGCCGCAACCCCTCTTCTTTTCAACCCTCGATCAGCGCAGCTGAAAAAGACCAGCCTCAGAACCTCAAAAGTCCTTCCCTTACACTCTCGTTTCTTCAACAACTTCGTTTCAATGTCTGGCTTTGAGGTCGCCGGTATCGTGCTCGGTAGCATACCTATCGTGGTATCTGCACTACAATGCTACATGAACGGTCTCGGCACCCTGCAGAATTTCCGATCCTACAAACGAACCTTGAAGAGCCTCATCCTGAATCTCAAGAACGAACATATCAATCTTCAAAATATATGCGAGACACTCCTAATAGGAATTGCACCACAAACGCGCATCGAGGAAATGATACGAGATCCATTTGGAGACCTTTGGAGAGAAGAAGAGATCTTCAACAAGTTACGCTTGAGGCTCTGGTCATCTTTGCAAGTATTCGATGATCGCGTGCAGGACATGAGGGAAGCTATCGAGGAGATGATGAAGAAGCTCAATGTTGGTGTAAGCGGAAAGGTAGGGAGCTATGGTCAAACACTTTGTGTCTCAGCTAACTGGAACAGGCTGACTGGGCCGAAAATTCTTCGATTAAGAAGCAGTTCAAGCGAGCAAAATTTATCCTTCAAAAGTCAAATCATGAGGAGGTCTTGACGAGAATTCGAGATGGTGTGTCAGCTCTTCAGCGCCTAGCAGTCCTCAACACGGATCTGGAGCCACAAAGGAAGTCTCGATCACAGGGGAGACTCAACAAGCTCGTCAACGGAATGCTAAGTGGCATATATCATGCACTACGGTCAACGATGACTTGCAAATGCTCTGGCTTGCACGATGTTGGCTTGAGGCTGACACCGCCATCACGGACTGTTGTTCCCGAGGATGATGATGATGATATTATCAAGGAGTTGCAGTTCCGCCTTGCAGTTTCGTACCTGACGGGATCGCAAGTCAATACCTCAAAGCAATGGAATGAAATTCTTCTGAGGAGTGGAGAGGATGTGAAGACGTCGACGATTTCTTTCACGGCACAAAATACATCTGCCTCGAAGAAGACTGTTGGGTTTGCTGTCCCCTCAACTACCTCTTCGATAAACAGCCAGCAATCAC
The DNA here is from genome assembly GCA_013396035.1 of Fusarium pseudocircinatum. Lineage (NCBI taxonomy): Eukaryota > Fungi > Ascomycota > Sordariomycetes > Hypocreales > Nectriaceae > Fusarium > Fusarium pseudocircinatum. Next base: position 10,631 of record JAAOAS010000206.1, read on the forward strand.
AAACAGTTGTTATCGAATCAGCTTTATCAAACCTCACATTCAACACTCTTAGAACAATGTCTGAGCCTATTTGTTCCAAACACATTAGCAATCTGTGCGAAGCAATGCAAACGATGGGGAAGAGAAAGCAGGGCGAGAGATGCGGCCACATTCAGCACTGCTACTTGACAGAAACTAAAAGGTATGATGTTTATACACTTGAATGCCTGGGCAGTTGTGATCAATGGTCTCTAGTACCACTGAAAGAAGTGCTTCAAGATCCAGCGTTGCTCTACGGTGACAAGCTGCGCCTAGCTTGGATGATTGCCTGTGGTGTTCTACAGATGCAAGGCACGCCTTGGGTTGCGGACATCCCCAGAAGTGAAGATATCTTCATTGCCCGAAAGGATGGTGTTCATCAATTCCAGCAAGTTTTTGTCCTCAGACACTTCCCTGAATATCCCAGGGTCAACGCAACAGCATCACCTCCCAACCATTTCATGCTTTATCTCGGGATTCTCCTCATCGAGCTCATTCTTGGGCAATCAATAGCAACTCCAGATTCAGCTCAGAACCAGACTTTAGAGCATGGTTTACCGAGACATGTCCTTGACTACGAAGCCGCCAATAAACTTTTGGGAAGAGTCATGATGACCGGTGGCTCTAGATATTACAATGCGGTTGAGCGATGCTTACGATCGGACATGCAGATTGGGACAGCTGGAGGTTCGTGTTGTTCTCAAGGGGATGTGATTTCCGGAGTTCTTGATCCTCTTGAGCAGGATTTACGAAGATTGGTTGCATGATCAAAGTTTCTGTCGTCGACTTACTTAAGCTTCTGTTGCGCGATGTTGAGTGGCCACATTGGGGGGGCTTGGTGGTTGTTAAAGCATAACAGTGACTCACCTTTCGTTGGACTACAAATACCAACCTCCGCAACTCCTCGACGATTGACAAACCCTTCGAGCGAACAGCCAGTACGAACATCGCATTCGCAGACCTGCTGTCAGGCATCGTACCCGCACTGACGAAATATGCCTTGCTTCATCTACATCAACGGCTACCCCGGTATCGGGAAGCTCACGATCGCGAAGGAGCTCCAGCAATTACTCCCCGACTCAAAGATCTACCACAATCACCTCCTCATCGATCCCATCGATGCCCTCGTCGAGCGCTCATCTCCAGGCTACCATGAGATGCGAACGGGTCTACGGCGATACGTGCTGAACGAAATCGCGATGTCGGAATATACAAAGGATAAAACGTGGATCTTCACGGATGCGCGAGAGGCATGCGCAGCGGGAGAAATGGGCGCGAAGGATTACGAAGCTGCAGCCAGAAAGCGAGGCGTTTCGTTCATATCGATCGTGCTGGAATGCGAGATTGAGGAGAACATAAGGCGAGCGATCAACCCAGCACGGGCTGCAAAGATCGGTGCGAAGCTTACGGACGAGACGATATTGAGGCCGATTCTGGAGAACGAGACAATCTATCGCTTCGGGAATGAGACCGAGTTGGTGTTGGATATCATGAAATTGAGTTCGAAGGAAGCTGCTCTGCGGATCAAGGAGCATGTCGATCGGTTGGCTGCATGTCCGTGAGTCGCATGGTTGTCCTTCCTGCGCCCGCTTGGCTCAGGTTGAGACAACAAAAAACCAGGCGCAAATCAAAACGCTTGAGCTGCGTCTTGCACCGAGATGCACTTCAGCAGTGTGCCTTTCTAATCATGTGCGAGAAGGCGAATCACTAAAGATAGCAACGGTTGAGAAGCACCCAACAGGACATTAGCAAGAACCAGCAGGCTGGCCAGCAATAGCGTCCATCAATTGGCACAGATTCCGTCGGCAGCTGCATTTGTCGGGCACCGAATGCGGCGCAAACCGGTAGCTAAGCGATACAACGTAACGGCGACAAGTCTCTCGTCCAAGACACCAAAAAAGCTGAGACAAGCTCCACGACTCAGCCGCAGCCGAAAGCGAATATTCAGTGGCTAGACAACGCGCGTTAGAGGCAATCGGTCCCCGCGGCTTTGGACAGCTTCAAAAAATTCAAGTCATTCGCCGTTGTTGTATTCGTAAATCGTGGCGGTACCTGCACATACTGTAGGCGCGCGCGTTGATCGTACAGGGTTCGGGAATACAGCGGCAACTTGCAAGGAGTGTTTCATGACAAGACAGGACAAGAACGGGACAAAGTCGCAAGGCTAACAAACATAACAGCCTGAGGATCAGCTCTTTATCAAGAATACGGTGAGGGCTCCGTAGCAATGAACAACCTATACGGAGGGCCCTATGAAGAGCTGCGGCTCGTAATTTTGGTGATAGCGCTTTAACAAACTTGACTCGTACTCCGTCAGGCGATTGCTAGTCTGCAATCTTCAAGCCCAACCTTTTACGCCAAGGGACCCTTCATGCAGGAGTGAAGCTCAGCCATGGAGGACGCGCAATTGCCAAGCGCTAGACCCCTGTAACGTCAATTCGCAGTGGAGTGCCCAAGACCCTTAGCTGAGAAGGGCCCGGAGACTGCAATTTTACATTTTAGAGTGAAGAGGGAGAGGCTGTCAAAACCCAATATTATTTGCCGACTCGTAACGGAACGTGCCGGCATAACCGTCGCTAACTAACAATTAGTGCAAGCCCAGTGCTGTAACAAGCAGTGTAAGAGCCAACACAGTCAGTAAAGCGGCTGTTTAAGGTGCCAAGACTACTGTACGGTTAAATCGGCCTTGGTGCGCGGGATTCCCGTTATTACGCCAAGGTCACAGCAAAGGGCCAAGAAGGATACAGATCATCTGGCGTCTCGTCTCGTCTGCAACTGCGCCCCCTGTGACCCTTTCCTTCCCGCTCCAGATGGAAAGCAAAACACATGGGGCCTCATAATATAACTTGACGCTCTCTCTTCCTATCCCCAACTCTGCCATCGCATCTTACACATTTCACAAATCCCATAAACCACATCTGTCATAATGGATCCCAACCAACAACCGTAAGCTCTCAGTCACTCACAAGAAGAAGGCAAAACTAACGTCTGGACAGCTACTACCCTCCTCAGCAACCCCAGGGATACCCCCCTCAGGGCTACGCAAATCCCCAGGGCTACCCTCCTGTAAGTTTGAAGCTCAAGTGGAAAGATCACCGGTTTCTGACAATACGTAGATGCAGTACCAGCAAGCCCCTCCACCACCACAACAAGAAGAGAAGAGCCACGGCTGTCTATACACATGGTAAGTCTCACTCAGTCTCTACTACCCTACCAACCAATACTAATAAACTACAGTCTCGCTACACTCTGCTGCTGCTGGCTCTGCGGCGAGACCTGCGAGTGTTGTCTTGAGTGCTTCGACTGCTGCTGTTAATCCCACCACCAACAAACATCAACATAGCTTAATTCACGGATTCTAGCGTTGCATTTGTTCCAGAGTTCGGGGGAAAAGAAACGCATTCTCTTTTTTTTCTTTTGTCAACATGTTTTATCTCTAGCTATCCCATCAACATACGATAGTGTCAGTGTCAGCTACCAAATACCACCACATGCAATGATAACCTGTTTTCACGTGTCTGTTTAATTGGGTAGGGTTCCCACTCTGCAACTCCGACAATTGACGTTTGTAACACATTGGAAGTACCTGTTACTCATTAATAAATTGAAGCTTGTGAATATGAAGATGAAATGTACTCTTGGCTTTGCTCGTCTTTGATCTTGGTGCAGTCGCACTCAGCGGGGCATGATGTTGGCTTTGGCTTTATTGTCGATGAAGCAGTCAGATTCGGCTCTCTGCATGGTCTGCATGCTGCATTGGTCAAGCACTGTGCGTATCTGAGCGTGTCAGCAGTGAACCTGATTGGTATCATGGACTTACTCATCGCTGTTCTTATCTTTTATCCTTGTGCAATCACACTCAACTGGACATTTCGCTTGATTGCTTGATGTAGGCGTTGGTTCGTTGACGACGATTATCCTGACTAGGCCTGTTGAGATTGTCTCGGTGTAAGTGCCCGCCGGCATTGTTCTATAGTCTGTCTGAGGACTCATCGCCCCGAGCATGTCGGTGGGTACACCATTGACCCTTGGTATATTCGCATGGTGCATGAGAAGTGGCTCTTGATGACTCCCATCTGGTCGCGGGACACCTTTTGCGACGCCCAGAAGCATCAGTATGCCAAGTCCTTGAAGAGACAACATGGTTCAAGCAGTATCTCAATAAGTGGTTGTGTGCGTATGATCATGCGAATCTCAACTTAAGTCCCAGGGGTTTGGTCCCGGGCTTATGTAGTCACTCTTCCCAATCACTTGATCTCACACAAACGAGCGTTGCTTTTGATCACACTCTACACACGATTCTGCGCAACGGACCTTCTTTCAAGGTAGATAGCGGTGCTTCGCCGGATCTGGTAAAGTTGCTTGGTCGCTGGGCAACCTCAACGGTTGTATCACCACGGCGTTGATGCTACCGGCGTGGTCTACCACGCGCAATAGTTTTTTACATCACGGCACTACTGTGATTTGGTTCGTGTCAGCTGAAAGACGTGAATAAGTGTTTGTGATGAGTGGTATCGCGTTTGTACAGTACATGGTATTGGTAAGCAGGGGAAGTTCATGATGAAGGTCGTTGCTCAGGAGCATCCCAGCACTCCCTGGACCGTATAGGGAACACAAAGCCTCATAAATATTGTGTATATTGGCCATGTCAAGCGTCGTATCCCACCTTGGAAGACGGGGTCTCGTGCCCAGGACCCAAACATCGGCCATATTCGCTTCAGCCTCACCCCAAGACTTCACCATATCAAGACACTTGCTTCGATCGTACAACCTCGCCGCGCGGCCCTGATCTCTGTCCAACACCGTTACCATCAGTATCACGCCCATCACCACACCTTATACAACAACCCTAATCCTATTCCAGCCCTGCGCCTCGCAATATCTACTCAACTCAGCTCCCCATCGCGAAAATGTCTCGGCCCAACACCGTCACAAACCACCATAATTCACCGAACGGCAATCCCAAGCGAAACAAAAAACAGAACGCTTTGTATTCTATAAGAAAAATTTCACTACTCAAACATCGTTTATCCAAATACTCTTTTTTACTCCTTCTTATCACTGACACTTTGTTTCCGTCGCAGCACAAAATCCTTCATCCGTGACACGCCCCTCCAAAACGGCCCGTCCACATCAACGCCATAAGCCTCCATCACAGAGAGCACGGCGTACGACTGCATCCACACCAGCACGATGAAGTCAAAGATGTGCACGAACCACCAGAAGTGCTGGCTTCCCAGCGGACACGTGGCGTACTCATACTTCCACTCCCAGGACTCCTGGTCGAACCAGAGACTCAGCAGGCCGGCGTTTCCGCCAAAGTCGCCCATCATGCTGCGCACGGTGATCTCGCGTCGGCCCGGTATGCCATCGGTGCCTGGGATCTTGAGATCTTGTGCGTCGGACCAGGTTTTTACTTCCCATTGACGCTGGGATGGGTCTGTGCCGTTTGTCTGGTTGACGTAGTGGTACGTGTCGCAGCCGGCGTGATCGTGGCCGTTTAGCATTAGACCTGCGCGGCCGTAGCCACCGCCTGGGGCTGTTCTCTTTGAGCTCATGCCCCAGATTCCTTCCAAGAAACCTCGACTGGCGTCAGAGCTGAGCTGGTTTTGTTCCTTAAGACCTCCGCCATCTGCTGCAGAGTGGAAGTCGAAGAAAGGAGCGTCAACACAAATGCCTGCCGGCTTATACATTGGGATATGCGTGAGGATCAGAGTGAATTGGCCCTCGTATTGGACAGAACCTGCGGTCGAGATGACGTTGTTGATGAAGCCGTATGTCGCATCCTGTAAAGGAAGAGACTTCGCCGGTGTATCAAGGTTCATATCGTTGACAGCAACAATGCGAAGCTCGGGGATGACTCGTGTCGACTTGGGGTTGGTATCAGAGTACATCGTGGCTATCTTCTCGGGATCTGTGATGGGAAGCTCGAATCGCAGCTCATAGTTCGCCTTTCCAAAAACTCGTTCAAAGCGCTCCAATCGCTCCTCGGTCAAATCTCCAGCGTATCCAATATCGTGGTTTCCTGCCACGTTGAGCATTCTTTTTTTCCAAAGTTTTGCTTCATCGCTACCATCCAAAACTCCGGAAATGTTGTAATCGTTGCTCGGGTTTTGCGCTAACTCGTCCGACAACCTCTCGGTACCCTTGAACACACGGTTCCAGAATCGTCGGCCTCGCTTCTCAAACTCCTTGTCGTCGATCCATTGACTACCGACAAGATCGCCCAGGACCGAAACATGGGTAGGGTTGGACCACCAATTGACTTGGCGGTAGATATGCGCCAGGTAGAAATCGTTGCCCCAAAGATCAAACCTCTTGCGCTGCGACATGAGGTAGTAGGGAAGATCCTCCATGATTATATCAACGATATCGTGTATGATCTTTCGCACTCGCTCGCGGAAGCACCAGTGACTCGTCTGGAACGTAATATGCTTGAAAACACTCTGCACATGGGGGAAAGTCCCCAGGTAGTTCGTGATAATCGAGGTATCGCCTTCTAGCTGAGGATCTCCCAGCGCCAGGAGTCGGAAGGGTGCAAGCTTAGCATGATCGTCCGCAGTCGGCTTCGAAGGCCAGTGAAACTTCTTGGTCAAGTCATAGGCCTCCTGACTATCTCTCGACTCGACGGGGAATGCGCATCCCTGGACGATGGGGAAGATGTAGAGGTAGATTGTGAATGCTATCGAGAGCGGCACCAGTAGGCCCAGGCCATGGCGGAGAAAAGCCACGACTTTCATGTAGTCGACCTCATGCGCAAGCCACGTCGGTGATGTATTTGTAGAGGCCAACGGGACGTTGCTGGGAGCGGCGCAACGATTTTGGTCTGGAAAGGGGAGTTGGTGTTTGGTTCCTGGTTTAAGGTACCCCTGGAGAATTGACGACACGTGAAGTTTAAATGGCTTAGTCATGCGAATTGGACCCCTTTTTCAGGGAGAGCAACGCCGCATCATTGATTCAGCGAGTCATGTAAGACGGAATGGAAACAATGGCGAGTTTCTCTAGGTATTCTTAAAAATATGCTTGATTTTTTTAATTGATTGTCTCTGTTCTGGCGTCGTGATATCTCGATCAATGCGATCCAGAGGTTTTGGCCTGCAATGCTACCTACCCTGATGATCATTACCCAAGCTCAGCTCATCCTTGTTGGTCGTCATGTAAAGCGTTCAATTGGGTATCTACTTCAATACTTGTATTTCTTTTCAAAACTTCTCGGAAATTCTGTAGGCCCAGTGAGGCGTCGTACGACTATGTTGCTTCCATGAGAGCTCCATGATATGGCCCTCGGGCGTGTTCTCGATGATAGTCTCGTATCGTGGGTGTATCGTATCTCCATCATCAAGGGGAAACACGATGACGTCGCGGAAATGTATTCGAAGTCAGATGAATCTCAAGATTCGTTGCTGAATTATTCCTCATAAAGGTCCTCGTCCTCCTTTGGCCACTCCACCTCAAATTCTGGGTCATCGCCCTCCTCATCCAGCACCGCAAAGGCAAGAAGGCTGTTGTTCTTCAAGCCTAGCGCTGTCGGTGTCTTCTCTCCATCACCCGTCTTGAGTTTGACCCATCCGCTCGAGGGGTCATTCGGCGTCTTCAATGCGCCAAACGCAAGGGTCGAGTCTGCATCGTAGGTAGTCTTCTCGGAAGAATCAAATGACTTGGTAAGACCATCGGGGTATCGTTCGATCAGCACATTTAGGAGCTCAGTGGCGGCACTGGAGAAGGGGGCGAGGGCGTCGATGAAGAGGTAGATCGTATGGATGCCGTGTTTGAAGCGCACCGAGATGTTTGCGTCATCGACGTCAGTCTGAGGTATCATTAGCATTGAAGCGCATCATAGGCGGGCGATCTGTGTAGTACCATGGTGTCGATCTTGATACGAATGTTTGAGGGAGACGTCAGAGTTCAGAGCTGCCTCGCTTTGTTCTTCATGAGGGGCATTGAGATTCAGATTAGCGGCGGGAGGCTGACCGCGGCGCAGCTCAGCGCGACATCACGTGAGAGCGCGTAGAGGAGGACACAGGCAGGATTTGAACGCTGTCACTCCATCAAGATGTATGGATATCCTGGCTTAAGATGAAGGGAAGAAATGCTGCCCTATAAGAACTAACTTATTAAACTATCGATACGTCATCATCAAGGATTTGTGACAGCTCAGCAGCAAGATCCAGGAACGAGAGCAAGGCATCAAGCGACAGCTTCTCGAGCCGAACGCTACCCTGGAACATGCAGTAGAAATGGATGTTGAAAGAATCATCTGGCCGACCATGGGGCATACGCTGCCATTGACCGAGGAAACGAGTAACTGAAATTCACTCCCTGGGAGCTGGCCTACTCGATGGAATTTGTTTTTGGAGTATTGAAACTGGCCATTCAAATTCTCAACCATTCTCAAAGGTGTAGACTGATGGATTTCAAGCTCCATGTGAATACAGACCGTGCGTAAGTACTGTACTAATGCATGAGCGCACTGTCCATCATGACATGAGCCTCGAGTTCACTCCAGGCAAGCATCGAAGCGAAATCGTTTCAATTACATATTCAAATTTCACGATATAGGAACGTATCTCTATCGGGCCTTCGCCTGTCATCTTTTTATTACCAACTCCAACCCCAAGGGCAACCCCTCTTCTTCATTACCGACTCCAAGCGGCGCCAAAAAAAAGCAGCATCCACCGCCGGGATTGCAAACTCCGGCTGGTCTTTCGTTCTCCGCATCCCACCACCGAGACGAGACTCCACTAGCCGCAGAGCCTCGCGACAATCTCGGCCTTCTCTGAAAACAGGAGCACAGCCTAGAAACAAGATATTCCCAGTCCAGTCTTCACCACAATGGCCGCCGCTCCGTCGTCGCCGACCCTGACGCCGTCACCCCGGCCCGGCGCGCCAATGCCAATGCCCTCAGATCTAACATTCCCCCAGGACACGAACCCGCGCCTGTCCATCGCGACGCCAGTGCGGCTCATGCTGGGAACAATCTCGTCAGCAGTCGTGGGCTTCTCGCTTGGTGCGACGCAGGGCGGGCAGATGGCGCAGCTGCGGTTCCGGGCGGAGCATGCGCACAAGATGCCCGACACGACGACAGGGTGGTACTTTTACCACAAGAGCAAGAATTACCACGCCATGCAGGGCGGCATACGAGAGGGCTTCCGCATGGGTCTCAAGACGGGCTTCTGGAGCTTCCTGGCCTTGTCGCTTGAGAGCACGGTCGATCGATATCGCGGGGCGAGCGACATGTTTTCTACGACGATAGCTACGCTTACAGTCGCCGGCGCGTTTTCTCTTTGGCGTAAGTGGTCAATTCTTTTCTTCTCTCTCTTTAGGTTATCTCTTTAGACCTCGGCTTGACTAAGGGAAACGGTATTACGCAAAACCCCATATGGGGAATGCATGGCGTTTTGGGAGCTTTGATGATGGAAAGCGACGGGTAGATATTGCAAGCATTGATTGCATGATGTGGAGCAGGGGTTTTTTCTCTTACATTACATTTACTTTGCTTTGCAGGCGGCAGAAAGAGATGAGCTAACAAGCGCCGATATTCGGCGTGTGCATCTAGATCGCCTGTCACTCACAACCGCCGCCCGGACCGCGCGATATGGGTTGTTGTTTGGCCTTGCGTACGGTGGGATTCAAGATGTGCTTGGCTTAGCCCGAGGCAGACCGATCGGGTATGTCGAGTTCTTGCGAGGTCGGAGGTCAAATATAAGGCAAGAAGATGATGCTCGTCCAGCATTGTGATGTAATTGGGTTCTTCAATGTACAATATATAAAATGTAGATATATCACGACTTGGTCAATGGTTCATAACTCAACTTATCGCATTAAGCAGAGACCAACACAGGGGAATAAACATCCATTGGCGCATGGAAGATCAATTCAGAGATAAAAAATATGCTAGTGTCGTTTTGTTATCGGGGCCCTCCGAGTTTAGGACTCTCTAGGTAAACGCCTCTCCCGTAAACCAGCCCAGGGCAGCGGCTTTGGTCGGTCATTTATGGAGACATCATCGATAAGCAAACGCTGCAGAAGGCTTCTAGCGAGATCGAACATTTTTCACTCTCTCGGTTCCAGGGCCATTGAGATACGGTAGCAGAGCCCCATTCGTCATTCAGTGGATGGATTGGATGTCGGCATATCTTATCCATATCGCCTTATCTCCATAAAGTACCGAATGGCGAACTGTATACACATCATCGTCAGCCCCCTTGCACATCATTGACCAACAATGGAAGTTGGCTGTGAAAGTTAGAGACACGGACACATCGTCATCAAAACAAGTCACAAGACGTCTCAGGTCTCAGCACAAGCCAACCCAACACTGACTGTCAATCTCAAAGCAGTTAAGAGAATGCTGGTGATGCATCTCCAAGGTTTCCCCACAATGCCCTGTGCTTGCTAGCTTTGCCAGTGTCACCAATTACATAACATGTATTTACTGGGATCGCGGCCTGTTGCGGCAATCACTGAACCAAATCCCCAGCTTCAACTAATCTCCCCAATTATCGTGGGCTTGCACCCCCCACGCCCCTCAACGGCTACATTCGGCCATCATGGTGATGCTGAAGCTAAAATGAGCCACGTGACGGCTGATAAGCTCCGTACAGCTGGGTCCCTTTTCTTTTTTTTTCCTTCGCCTGCAGTCCATTCTGATAGTCACGGGCCGGTCTGGCTCGGCCTCTGCGGAGGACCGGGGGGGCATAGCGTAAACATGACCATGAATGACTAGCTCAACTGGAGCAAGCTGGAGATCAATGGCGAAGATTTTGTTCTCTTTTCTGCTGTGGAATGGGGGAAGGCTAAACAAACAGGGCAAGGGAGATATGGGTTATCAATATCGGGCTGGAGATAGCGCCACCTCCCTCACACGCCCCAGCCCAGGCACAGACCAGAGTCACCAAGCACCGCACTCAACCGACACTGATAGTCACTGCCCTGAGATAGATATATTAAGCTCTCTGCCACCCGTTTGCCCATTCCACAAACCCAACCAGATAGAACCTAACTTGACTTATCTTGCATCATCGCTCCGTAAACCTAACACCAACATTAACACAATCACCATCTGCATCTGGATCCCTCCATACTGATCCAGCATCTCCATCCAACTACCAACCTAGGACCTTCAACTCAACACCACACACACACCTCATATAATGAGCTCGGCCCTTCGGCGAGGGACTGCCCAGCCCCTTCGCTGGGCGACTGCATCCAACGCCATCACCATCAACACACTCCGACCATGCCTCACCATCACAAAGACCAACATGGTCGCCCGCCGTCACATCCACTCTTCTGAGCGACGCACAAACACCATCGTCGAGCAGCAGCAGATCCCCGATCCTCTTCCTCCCTTCGCTCCCAGCAAGGCGCCTCTCTCCGTTCTTCCTCTCATCATGATCCTCCGATCTCTCGCCACCATGACCGTCTCCTCCTCGCCTCTGCTCCTACCTCCCTCTCTGCACGTTATGGGTATTCTGGCCAACACCACCAACCCTCTGCTCAACCCCGACAAGAACCCTCTTCTGCGATATTTCCTCAAAAAGACCTTTTACGCTCAGTTCTGCGCAGGCGAGAAGTCACCCGAGATCAAGAAGACTATCGATGGACTCAAGAACATTGGTTTCACTGGTGTTATTCTGAACTACGCCAAGGAGGTTGTCCTCACCAAGGATGAGGGCGAGGGTCTGAAGAATGGTGCCATGGAGACCGACGAGTGCATTCAGAACGAGATTCTTCCCTGGGCTCGAGGCACCCTCGAGACTGTCCGACTTGCTGAGCCTGGTGACTTTGTCGCCCTCAAGTTTACTGGCGCCGGAAGCATCGCTCTTTACCAGCTCAAGGACCGTCTTCCTCCTAGCCCCGCCATGTACAAGGCCATCGACTCTATCTGCCAGCTTGCCCACGAGCGAGGTGTCCGCCTCCTCTTCGACGCCGAGCAGGACATGCTCCAAGACGGCATTGACGACTGGACTCTCGAGTTCACCCGCAAGTACAACAAGGGACTTGGCGAGGCTGTCATCTTTGGTACCTACCAAGCCTACAAGAAGAAGTGCCCTGAGGTTCTCTCCAACCACCTGAAGCTCGCCCAAGTCGAGAACTTTGCCCTCGGTGTCAAGCTTGTCCGTGGCGCTTATCTCAACTCTGACCCCCGCGAGCTCTTCCACGACACCAAGGAGGAGACTGATGCCTGCTTCGACTCCCTCGCTGCCAGCGTCCTCACCCGCGAGTGGAACATTGACGTCAAGGGTTCCGGCGAGTACCCCGCTGCCAGCCTTGTCGTCGCCTCTCACAACGCCGAGTCCGTGCGACGAAGCCGCGCCATCATGGAGGCCGGCCGAGCCAAGTCCGACATTGCCTTCGCCCAACTCCAGGGCATGGCTGACGAGGTCAGCTGCGAGCTTGTTGAGGCTGGCCAGTCTGACAAGACCAAGATTCTGCCCGCCTACAAGTACCTCGTCTGGGGTACCACTGGCGAGTGCATGAAGTACCTCCTGCGACGCGCACACGAGAACAAGGATGCCGTCCAGCGAACCAGGGGCAGCCGGGATGCTCTCTGGACCGAGCTTGTCCGACGATGCAAGAGCGCCGTCGGCTTGGCTTAAAAGAAGTAAAAAGAAGAAAAACTAAAAAGGGAAAGGAAAGAGAAAAGAACTTGATATCAATGTCTTTATGTTTCTTTTGTTTTGCATCATGGGTAGCGATCAGGAGTCCAGGGCGTCTAGCATCTCAATATCCGAGATAGATCAAGCATAGATGAAGAAATGACTTACGTTTTAGTCTTTAACGATGATTATATGATTGACTGTGAAGCTTTTGACTTGGTATTGTGCTTCAGACACCCCTTAGAGCCATTGCGCCAATGACAAGTGACTCCATCTCCTTCTGTTTGACCTTTTCGTCTTTAATATCGTCCAACCACTTGAGTCCGTTCAATTTGTAGTACTTGCGCACCTTTAATACGTCAGTGGTGGTGGAGATTTGGTCATCTGTGATGGGTAAAGCCTCTCCCTCAACGTTGGTCTTGAGATGCTCCCAGATCTGGTCATGTGTCAAGAGCTCAGCACCATCTTCTCCAGGGAATGTGACCTTGACAACGATGAGGTCTTTGGTAGAAGGAGAGATACCATATCGACGGTAAGCATCAGCAATCTGAGCGTGAGCTGTCAGCCTCAAACGAAGACATGTCGGAACAAGGGGTCACATTACGTTATTAGAAGAACTCATGGCACAGACAATCTCGGAGTGAACGTTTGGAGTCCTGAGAGCGTCATTCACAGCCGTCGACGTAGCCTTGAAGACAGCGGATAATAATTGAAGCCGCGAGACAACCTGGTGATGATGGTCCGTATTAATGGAAAATGCCCTATACCCAAGTCGGGTACTCCGCGGCGGAACTCACCACTGAGGCATCGATGAAGGCGTACTCGAACTGGGGGTTCCGAGCAAGCAGCTGCTGGTGCAAAAAGGCCGCATTCTGTACGTCACTGAACAGGGCAACGTAGACCTTGTGCGAGTTTGGCAGGTGTTCGAGAGAGACTATTTCGAGAGCCATTGTTGCTTTTCTTTGCTCTGCTGACCAGGGTCCTGGAAGCCGATAGAGCCGTTGTAGTTGGCTTGGCAGTGAGCTCTTGGCAGTTGGATTTAGGAAGGCAACACAAAAGTTCGCTTAAGGAGAATCTGCTGATTTTCGTAACTTAATTTTCTCTTAGGGAAAAGGCAGTGCGTAACGTTGTGATGGTGGTTTGAGCAGTTTCGATCTTGGGTTTAGTTTAGTGTGGAGGGGTAAAAAAGAGTGAGATCTAGGGATGGGCTGTGCAATTGGCAGCCCGCGGACAGCGGGGCACGTCAATGGAAGTCAAGGGTCGTCACATGTTTGTTATACTGTGTTCGTACTGTATATTCAATCTCATGCGAGCTCGTCTTTGACACTACGATAACTCAATTTTGATGCTGTAACACGTCACGAAGTGAGGAGAAGTCCGACCTCAGTTTCCCACGTACAGATTTATGTTAGGATAATATCTTTGACCATTCATCAATTGCTATGGCTAAACGTTTTCCACGTTATTCAGTAACAATGTCAAGACTCAATCGCCTCATCCGTTTCACCCACGTTGTTCAAATGATCGTTGCCATCTTCCGCCGTTGAGTTCTCGTAATATCTCCGATACAAGGCCGGCGCCACCATCATCAAGGTTGACAGACATATGCCGTCCGTAGCGGGAACGGGATCATCAACATCTTGGCTGCCCAACCTGAGAGGCTGACAGACAGACAGTGAAGGCTGAAAGCATCGAACCTGATCAGCAAGGCACCGACATAACCAGAAACTCAATCAAAAGAACCACGAAGATAAACAGGTCTGGCCTGGCTTGGTCTTGGCTCTTCGGTACCGGCAGTAGGGTTGCATTTCATCAATGGTTTCATTCGTCTAGACAGGTTGCATGCAAATCATAATGATACGAGTTTACCAGGAGCTGACTTTGCCCAGACTTGGTGATTCCTCTAGGCTCCGCTCATCAGCTCGTTTTCCTTTGACACTTTGCCCTCGGTGACGAATCGTCATGGTCGAATTGCTTACGGTACCGCCGAGGTCGACCTTGTCTCTTGCAGCCACAGCATCATTGCGCTTGTACGGCATCTTCTCCCAAGAAATCTCGTGGCTTGCCCAGAAAAAGACCACGGTCTAGACGCCCACGGTGGAGTCGTCTCCCCTTGCAGCGCCTCGTTGGCTCTCTGGTTCCTGTGGGAAACTCTGGCCGGCCTGAGCCCTGTGAGTGTGCAGATCCGATGTCATACTCTGGGCTACGGAGAATTCATCCAACACTCACGTTGTCGTGGCTGCCATCTCCCAGCCTGCCGGTATCCTTCTAGAAGGACTCTCCGTTCCTCAAACACTGACGATATCTCGTCCCCGGGTGAGTTATCTTCCATGTTTGATAGAGAGAACCTGTCTGTGCTTTTCCTCAGCGAGATGCGGGCCTTCCGTGCAAAGAGAGGTTGACGATGGGAATAATTCTGTTGAACGCCAACTCCGGGACAGATCTGTTAGTACTGTAAGGTTGGTAAGGTTGGTGTAGGTATCTATTTTAACTCGCCAAGCTAAGATGTGAACTAAGGCTGGATGGATGGTTACAACCTCAAGACATCCACCAGATCTCTCTGCTTATAAGACCTCGACGTTCACCAGCCTTATCCCTGCTTGATCCATCATACAATAACTGTGCATACTTTATCATATACATACAATTGCCTTGATTGTTCGAGTTCTTCAATATACACACACAGAAGAACAGGAGATTTTCTACAGCCACTTAGAGTCTAGACCATTTCTTCTGCAGATCACAAGCAAATCATCTCATCTGTCCCCTCCCTCCCTCTCGTCCCGTCTCATATCCAGCTCCGCTCCTCGTCAGTCTTCACGTCACATACGTCCACTGGGGTTCGTCGAGGCCTACATCTGCGCCTCCACCCAGTGTCGAGTCCCCCCATACCCGGAAGGCCGCTAATGCACAGCGCATTCCCCGCTAAGCCCATCCCCTGTACAGTGTCATTCTCAGTGCCGGCAGCACCAGCGGCTCCCCAAGCACCAGCCCCAGCAAGCCCAAGCTCGAGGCCTCGTTCCCAGACCAGTATGATGGAGGCCATATCCCAGCGCAACCTCAATTCCTCCATCGCCAACTTTTCAACTCCCACGTCGCTGTCGTTGACGTCGCAGCCAGGCCCAGGTCCTCTCTACTGGCCCTTCGACGCCCGATCTTACTCTGCCCTCGCCTGGGCTCCTGATACATTCGCCTACAGCTGCAATCCCTCCTTCGCCGCTGTAAAGGCCCCAGCGACTGCGACTTCAATAAAACCCACTGGGCGCCGCCCGCGCCAGCCTGCCGCGATATCTCGTTGCACGGCCAGGACAAAGGCCAGCACCGCCTCCTGCACGAGCGCCAGCAACAAGAGCGTTTCGTCTTCCGCTACTTCTTCCGCGAGATCTTCGCCTGCTTCGTCGAGGGGCATCTCCCCGCGCATCAAGTCCAAGATGCCAGGACGACCTCCCAAGCGGGCTGCTAGCAATGGAGAAGATGATGGCACGATTCAAGCTCCCGGCAAAGTCAAGCTTCCCAGGCTAGAACGTGGCCCAGACGACTTCTCCAGCGTGGTCAAGAACCGACTACAGTCTTATACACGCACTGGTCAAGCTTGCGACAGATGCAAGGTATGTCATAAATGAATCTCGGGGCATGCTTTCACAACATGCTAACCGCGCGAAAATTACAGGTTCGAAAGATCCGATGCGATGCACTCCCAGAAGGCTGCTCCCACTGCACCAACCAAAACCTTGAATGCTATGTCACAGATCGCGTGACAGGGCGCACAGAGCGAAGAGGATACATGCAGGAGTTGGAGAGGGAAAAGAGCGACATGCTCTCCCATATCCGCGATCTTGAGAAGCTCCTCGACAACAAGGGCGTCGAAGTCAAGCCCTGGGAGTGGTCACCTTATGCACAGTGCCCCTCCGACTCAAACTTTGATGATATGGGCAACCCAATTCCTGACCCCAAGACCGGCGAAACCTGGTCTCAAGTCGGCAGCGCATTGTTCAAGGACTCTGGATCAGCCCCCAGCCTTTCTCCCAGCTTCCCTCGAACATTAGAGTCCCGCGCTCATGAGAACCATCTTGGTGTTGGAATGGACAGTGCTCCTCTCAGTTCAATCGGGGGTACGCGACTGTCAATTTTAGGGATGACAGTCGACCTCGCGTCCTTTGAGCCACCAGATGCGGAGGAGCCTCCAGTCGATGGCAAGGTGGCGCCGTCGTACAACAAGTCCCCGCAATCTTTCCTCCAATCCATCATGAGAGTCAACCCTCCGATGGAGGCTGAGATGCCTTCTCGAGAAGATGCCTTCACCTGGGCCGAGTGGTACTTCATGACCTTCTCCGCTTTCCTTCCAGTCCTCCACAAGCCTTCTTTCATGCGATTGGTAAGTGCTGTCTCATCATATTCTAAGCTTAATCACTAACAGCCAATACAGTTGACCCGCATGTACGATGAACCTAATTTTGAGCCTTCAGTGGCGGAGCTTGTTACTGTGCACATGGTTTTCGCCATCATTTGCTTCCAGTATGGCACAAGAAACTGGCAGCAGGTTGACCAGCGCGCTCAAATGAATGAGCGATCCAACAGTCACTACCATTTCGCCCTCAGCAAGTTCTTTGAGCTGACATGCACTCGAGACCTGGCTTCGGTCCAGGCCATGGCCATGGTCGTCAAGCATACCAGAGCTTTCCCCAAGCCTGGTGTTGTATCAATCGTCGCCAACCTTGCTCTTCAACGCGCACTCGAATTGAATCTGCACAGGGAGTCAAGAAAGCCAGACGAGCCCAACAATCTCCAACATGAGCTTCGCAAGAGAGCTTTCTGGGTCATCATGACTGTCTACATCGCTGTTACCGGACGTCGTGGCCGGCCGATGCCTATCACCGTTGAGGAATTCGACGTCGGCTTTCCCGAGCCTATCGCTGATGAGCTCCTCTCGGATGAAGGCGTTGACACATCCCGCGACATTCCTTGCCCTTACTGGCCAGGTATCGTGAGCTTCAAGATCATTCCCATCTACATGGAACTATACTCCAACATTTACAGTGTGCGACGAGATGCGCGAAACTATGTCAGCATCGTCAGGGCGCTTGAGGCTCAGATCAAGACATGGGAGGACGAGCTCCCTGGCCACATGGTGATTGACCATGCTGAGCAGACCGAGCAGACCCGTCTGGCAGCTGTCTACGCCAAGACATGGGCGCTTGAGTTCCGTCTTTGCTTGCGACATCCTTCAGTGGCCATGACCAGTGACAAGGCCATGATGGCTGAGAACATGGCCATCTGCGAGGATGTCTCGCGCCAAATGCTTCACTGCCAAATGGAGATCCAGAAGTGCAAGTGCCTCGATACAACATGGTACCAGACTTCGATGTACACCGCTGGCGCCTTTACCATGCTGGCTGCCATGTGGGAGAGACGTTTCGAAACGACTCCAGAGGCCATTGCCACGTTGAGGGAGGAGATGAACGGTTGGATCGGCATTCTTGAGGAAGCCGGCTCTCTTCTCGGTAAGTTCCAGCCCCTAGTTCGCAAATCAGTTAGCCCTAACAATACAACAGGCTCGGATTCTAGCCTTGCTATTGAGATTGGAAACATCATTGACCGCACGATTGCGTGGATTGACCATGATATGCGTAACAAGGAGACAAAGAGTGCTCAGCCTTCTACCACACCGGAGGTCAAACAGGAGCCAGCCCCAAGTTACCCATCTTCTCAGGTCCAGTCCGCACCCACCAGTGGAGAGACTCAAAGTGAAGTCCCATCTACCAAGAGCTACTTTCCCGAGTCCGACCTGAACGGCCAAACTCCTTACCCAACACTCGCCTACAATGATCACTCACAAAACAACATGGCACCTCCAGCTTATGACACTGGAGCCATGTTCTACAACACATCTGCGCCAATCGCAACTACCACGTCGGCGCTTCCGTCGTCTGTGGCGCAAGTGAACCCGATGCTGGCATTCTCACAGCCTCCCCATGTCGCGCCTCAGCCCGACATGATGTGGCAGAGCCGCGGAAACACTTGGCACGACTGGACATCAGCCATCGCTGATACGCAAGATCGCTTCAGCGCATCGACACTCTTGACGCTCGGAGGCAATACACGAGACGCCTCGACAGGCGCGGGCGTCCCGGGCGTCACACCCAGCCCTTCGGCAAATGACATCAACAGCATTCAGCAGGGAGGTCAATGGCCGCTGATAATTTTTGACCAGGTGGCGCCAAATGGATCTTGATTTTGAGGGGGAAGCATTTACTAGGGCGTTTTGTAACTGGGGGAGTTTTTGCAATGGTTAAGAATCGTGATGATTCAAAAAAGGGCGCTTTCAACAAAAAGGATTGATGAATTATGTATTGATGGGGGTTGGACGGTAAAAAATATGCATCTTGGCATTGAAGATGAGTTTGGATGATGCTGGTTTAGCTTCTGTTATATACTATAAATATTTGCTTGATCTTATAGACGTACATAATCAATGTATAATCACTACACACATCACACCTCACTAAGTGCAATACTACTACACGTGAACTTTCACTTTCAATATAGAACCTCAAAAAAAGTCATTTTCGTGATGGCAAACTCTAATATGTCTCGTCATTGATGCTTGGTGTTGAGGCATCCGCTCTTTTTAACCGGAGCTTCTCCGACAAAGCTACCCACTCTTTTTCGAGTCGCGTTCAGTTCTAAGCTCCACGTCCAAGATATTGCGATTCGATCATTATCAGGAACCTCTGTGCGCTCGAATTGATCGCGCATTATCCCTATCGACTTGTACTACATATCCGACATCAACAGCAAGATGGGAAAGAAGCGGCGCGGTCACGCTGACATCGAGGAGGTCCTCAGCCGACCTTGGTGCTACTACTGTACGAATCCTGCGGCGTGCGCTCCGATCATTCAATGCTAACATTTATCGCAGGCGAGCGTGATTTCGAAGATCTCAAGCTTCTCATCTCTCACCAGAAGGCAAAGCACTTCAAATGCGACCGCTGTGGTCGTCGTCTTAATACAGCAGGAGGTACGTTTACAATCATCCGAAATCCCACGAAAGGCCTCGCTGACAGGCACAGGTCTCTCCGTGCACATGAACCAAGTCCACAAGGAAAACCTCACACAGGTCGAGAACGCGCTTCCTAGCAGACAGGGTCTTGAGGTGGAGATTTTTGGCATGGAGGGTATCCCCCAGGACATGCTCGACCAGCACCGCAACCGCATCCTACAGAACTTCCAGCAGGCGCAGAAGGATAGGCAGATCGCGACGGGAAACCCGCTGCCGGGACAGGGACATGCACAAAAGAAGATCAAGACTGAGTCGCCGGAGGAGCTGAAGCAGAGATTGGCTGAGTTTCGGAAGAGGAAGCAGGAGATTGCTGCCAATGGAGGTGTTGATCCCGCTGCGGCTTCGAATGCCGAGACGCAACCGCAAGCTCCTTTCGTAAGTTCCTTTTCTCTACGGATTTGTTTGGAATATGCTAATATCTGTAGAACGGCTCTTACCAGACCCCTCCCCAAGTATCCTTCGACCAACAACAAGGCTACCCCGTACAACCCCCCAACCCAGCCCAGCCCTACACCTTCTCCGCCAACAACCTCCCCGCACGCCCATCGTCCGGTGCGCTGCCCACGGCAGCTGGTCTACCCCAGCGGCCGACACAAGGCGGATCTTGGAGCGGTGGTGCCGCCGGTGACGATATTGATCAGATGATCCGTATGGCCGAGGCGGGTATCAAGCCAGCAGCGACCAAGGCGGAGGAAGAGGGTGGCGACAAGAAGAAGAAGGAGAAGAAGGCGAGGATGTTCTATGATGATGCAGAGGTTAGTCCTGAGGAGAGGATGTCGATGCTGCCGCGGTATGCGTTTGTAACGGAGACTGTGAGTTAGAAGGGATGGACCTGCGGTCAGTGTTTCTTGTGAATTGGGGTATTCTTGCTGCATGGTAGGCGTTAGGCTGTAAACTAAATGGTAAATTGAGGGTGATTTTTACTGGGAGATCTGTTGCACTACTGATGCTGTGATGTCGGTGCTCAGCGAAATTGTGGAAAATATCTACTCTCGACTTTTGATCCCTGTGTCATATGCTGTTTATTCTACATTGTTTTTACCCGCGGCATGTGTTGTTAACCCTGTTTGTTCTTGGGTGCTGGTATTGTAATGGCCGTATGGATGAGACCCTGTGAGTGGAGGCTGTAACGCGATAACATGAGAACTCGCGATGTTGGTTCACAATAGTTAGAAACAGGAAAATGGCACTGAATACATCTTTAAGAGTGCACAGGAGCCAAACAAATTTCATCATATTGACTATACATAATCGCAGTCTAAACCACCTTGTGTTGTAGGCTATTAAAGAGAGAAGTCGTCATGATACAGGGTAAGAAAAGACAACGACTCTAGCCACTATCGCCAAGGGTCTGGCAGCATCTCAAGCTTCGAGGTCAATAACAATAAAGCCACAAATGAGCCATCAACATCTGGCAAATGTCTCCATAACATGAGTCAAATCCCATTGTTTAATAGCTTCTCCAGCCTCACCTCCAGGGGCCTAAAAACACCCGCATGAATGCCACTTAGAGAACCCCTGATAAAAATGGAGCTAAGGCGTCACCACAGCAACGCGTCCGAAAAAGGACGAAAAACAAACCAGACGTCACCTACAACTGTGCTCGGTAGCTCTGAATTGATTTCTCTACAACTACCGCCCGGCTCGTAGTCTACTACTGCTACTAACTAACGACAACAGGTACACAGAGCTATTCGTCTTTGTTTTTATTTTTTCGTTTCTTGTTCGAGTTCATTTTCGAACATTGTTTCTATGATCATCTGCTCTGCATCGAGCGTGCCTTTCTTTTTAAGCTTTGTTTACTCTTAACGGCTTCACTGTTCTCCGATATTGAGGTGGAAGAGCTTGGGACTGCACCAACGCCGAAAATCGAGCGAAGAAGAGTATCATGGCTGTCATGGGCGCTTCAGCTGCTGCTGGGCAGAATTCCATTACTGTTGCTGGTATGATGTGCGCTCGTGGAGTGCCGTGCGGGTGCTGACCGTTATCACAGTTCGAGTCCGACCTTTTACGATTCGAGAGGCTGCGCAACTGTAAGCAACACGCCGATACTGTGGAGCAAATTTGTTAACGGCGTGACAGACAAAAGAACGATGACGGAACCCTCTTCCTCGGCGATGGCTCCCTCGCCGCTGCGCCTACGCCAAAGCTGCACCAACGCGGCATTCGAAACGTTATCAAGGTTGTCGATGATCGTTGTTTGTACGCGCATCGTCCCCGCTACAACCAACGCAAACGCTGACCCAATACAGAGTCTTTGATCCTCCTGAGGACAGCCCCGTACAGAAATTCTCTCGCTCAGTCTTACCCTCATCGAAAAAGGTCAAAGATCAAGTTTTTGCTTTCGACCGTGTCTTCGACGAAAACACAACACAGTCCGATGTCTACGAAGGCACTACCCGAACCCTCCTCGACAGCGTCCTCGATGGCTACAATGCGACAGTCTTCGCCTATGGCGCTACAGGTTGCGGAAAGACACATACTATTACTGGCACATCACAGCATCCCGGTATCATCTTCATGACCATGCAGGAACTGTTCGAGAAAATTGAGGAGCGCAGCCAGGACAAGGTGACCGACCTGAGTCTGAGCTACCTCGAGATTTACAACGAGACGATTCGTGATTTGTTGGTTCCTGGTGGGAGCAGGGGTGGATTGATGCTCAGGGAGGACAGCAACCAGGCTGTCACTGTGTCTGGACTGACGAGTCATCACCCCAAGGATGTCCAGGAGGTTATGGATATGATTGTCCAAGGAAACGAATACCGTACAGTTTCGCCTACCGAGGCTAACGCTACTTCCTCCCGATCACACGCCGTTCTTCAGATCAACATCGCTCAAAAGGACCGTTCAGCCGGTGCCAGCGAGCCTCACACCATGGCTACCCTCAGCATCATCGATCTTGCGGGTTCCGAACGAGCATCAGTCACCAAGAACCGCGGCGAGCGTCTCACTGAAGGTGCCAACATCAACAAATCCCTCCTCGCCCTTGGAAGCTGCATCAACGCCCTCTGCGACCGTCGACAGAAGCAGCACGTTCCCTACCGAAACAGCAAGCTTACCCGACTGCTCAAGTTCTCCCTCGGCGGCAACTGCAAGACTGTCATGATTGTCTGTGTATCACCGTCAAGCGCCCATTTCGACGAGACACAGAACACCCTTCGATACGCCAACCGGGCCAAGAATATCCAGACCAAGGTGACGCGCAACGTCTTCAACGTCAACCGCCACGTCAAGGACTTCTTGGTTAAGATCGACGAACAGATGGCCTTGATCAACGAGCTCAAGGCCCAACAGAAGGACGCCGAGGCTATGTTTTTTGCCAAGTTCCGAAAGCAATGCGACAAGCGAGATGCCATGGCTCGGGAAGGAATTCAGCGATTGCGCATCGCCTACGAGAACTCTGCTGCTGAGCGTCAAGAGCGTATCACCAACATGAAGCGTCTCAAGGCTTTCGAGCGCCGCATTGGTATGCTGTCCGGATGGATTGCTGCCTTTGATACTGTTTGCGACGAACGAGGAGACGAAGATGCGATGCCTGAGAACCTTGTCACCATCCGAAAGACGGCTCAAGGTATCCTTGTTGAGTTGGAGAACAGCCGACATCATATCCACCAGAAGCTAGAAAAGTCTGCATGGGACCGAGCCATCGACACAGCTCTGTCGCACAGCTTGCAACAGCTCCAAGGTACCGAAGGTGCCGACAACGGAGAAGCCGGCAACTTGACCCGTGAAGCTGAGCTGATCAAGGCCAACTTCAATCGCGAGGCCTACCGGGAAGTCCTTGAGCAGGACAAAGCTGGCGATGCTGCCATGATCCAGATGCTCCTCACTGCGCAGTTCGACATTCTCTCATCACTTTCCGATACGCTCGGCATGGATGAGGAAGATGCCGTCGCTCATGCGAAGGAGATGATTAACCGTCTCCTCCAAACCGGCTTCACAGCTGCCGGTCAGGTCGTCAAGCCCGATGGCTCCATGCCCGTCGTCGAAGTCTTCTCGCCCAGCAAGCGAGGCACACCCAAGCGCAAGAAGGCTATTGCGATGCACATCAAGCCTGTTTCGGCTCCCAACTTTATGCCTGCGCATAGCGACCACGCTCCTGTCAGCCCCATGAAGGGGTCCCCACGAAGACGTAAGGTGTTGGGAGCCTCCAAGAAGGGCGTTAGCTTCACGCCAGTGAAGGCCAAGAAGAAGGGTGGAGTCCGATGGAGGGACGATGAGACGGAGGAGGGCACGTTGGAGGACTTTTCGAAGACGCCCCAAAAGTACAACTCTTCCCCTGCGATTCCCTCACCTGAGAAGCCAATCGTCGCACCTGTCATGCCTTCATACCTTGAGCCCGAGACATCGACAGTCGAAGACTCAAGCCCTAGTATCGAGATCCCCGAGGCCAGCAGCCTGGGTGCGAAGCCTAGCAGATTCCAGGCCGGTTTCCTTTCCAAGGGACCTAGACATTCCCTTGCTGATGGATCACCCAAAGCACCCACGATGACCCTCAAGCTCGAAGCTTCACCCGATATTCAACGAACACCACCCCTGCGATCTCTGGATGTCACTAAGAGTGGCAATTTCTCACCATCGCCATCGGGGCTCGGTATTCCTAGAGCGATTAGACGACTTCCCACGATACATGATGAGAACAACCCTCCCGGATCTGGATCTGACTCCGAGACGAGCACTATCGATGCCCGAAAGCTTCAGACCGCCCTCCGAACCGCCATGAAGGAAAAGGCTCGTAGAGCGAGCATCATGGCCGGTACCACAGCATCCAGCACCAAGCGAGTATCGTCAATGGGATCGTTGCCCGAGCGTACGGGACCCAGGCCTAGTCTGCCTGCGGCCCTCGCCAGCAGCACCAACGGTATCTCTCGACTCCGCCGAGGTAGCGCTGAGAGGAGACGAAGCCCCCCGATGGCGTGCTCCCCAAACGACTTCAAGATAGACATGGCTCTGACACCTGGTCAAGCTAGACGCATGAACATGAACAACACAGTCACTCGAATGGAAGGTCCTGGATCAAGCCCCCAGGGTGGCATGGCGGGCAGTGCGCCGCGACGAATTACCATTGGCACGGGAGGCGGAGCTGCTCATCGCCGACAGGACAGCAGAGGCTATACCTTGCGATGAGCGAGGGATTGATATGAGGAGGGTGAAACGTATGTGCACAGATTGAGATTGCCTTGATGGCCTTGGATGGGTGCGTGCTTGATTGTTTATGAGCCCGGAGTTACGGCTACGGCGTTTGGGGCATTGCATGATCTATGTAGATTGGTATGATAAGGCATTCTTAGTGTATCAACACAACTTGAACATTGCTCTTTCGTCGTTCCGCGTGAAGCTATCGCCGAAAGTCTTGCATCAACGGGTCCGAGTGATGCAATTGGTGTATTGGGATGGGCTGCTTACTCTGTTCCGAAAAAGCGATTAAGCATAAGCCATAGCGCCACATCGGATGTGGGGTGGACTTTCAGTGGTCGACGTGCTGTTAACGCCGAAAATGTGGCGACGCTAACAATCGGCGATAGTTGGGAGATGTGCAGTCGGTGATAGAATGATGGTGTTGAGGACTTTGGGTCGGAGATAATGTCATCCAAGTAATTGAAGGAGATATTTGAGGCTGGAGAAGTATATAAAGGAGTTGGATTTTCGTTTGAGGATAGATTCAATAACAATCATCACTTGTCTTACAAGCTTCATTACAAGCCATTCGCACTTACACTAAAGCCACTTACACAAACCACGCATAACAAACTCACAACTTCACCATGTCTTCCCCAGTCTGGTTCATCACAGCCGCCTCCTCAGGCTTCGGCCATGATATCGCTCTTCACGCTCTCAACCTTGGGCACACCGTCACCGCCACAGCCCGCAGCACATCACGCGTCCAAGACCTCGCCGACGCAGGTGCACACACCCTCGCATTCGACGTGACATCTTCCCTATCAGACCTCGAAGCCATCGCCAAAGAAGTCTTTTCCAAGCACGGCCGTGTCGACTACCTCATCAACGCAGCTGGCTA
This sequence comes from Fusarium pseudocircinatum, assembly GCA_013396035.1. NCBI lineage: Eukaryota > Fungi > Ascomycota > Sordariomycetes > Hypocreales > Nectriaceae > Fusarium > Fusarium pseudocircinatum. The sequence goes on from JAAOAS010000206.1 coordinate 36,333, forward strand.
TATTCTCGACGGAGCCGTAGAGGAAGTATCCCAGCAGGAGATGTATGATTGCTTCAACACCAATGTCTTTGGGATCTTCAACACGATCAAGGCGTTTCTACCGGGAATGCGAGAGCAGAGTATCGGTCAGAATGGCAAACGCGGTACAATTGCTACCTTTGGAAGTATCGGTTCTTGGAGAGGTGGCGCAACATACTCTGTCTACTCCATGGTCAAGACCTGCATGTCCTCCCTCGCCGAGTCCCTGCGCTACGAACTCGAGCCCTTTGACATTGTCGCCACTGTCGTGGAACCAGGGTACTTCCGCACTAGTTTCTTGAACCCTGGTGTGAGGGCTGTTACGAAGAAGAGAATGGATGTTTATGAAGATGAGAGCACGCCTACGGGAAAGACGAGAAAGGCGCTTACGAAGACGGACAACAACCAGCCTGGTGATGTTAAGAAGGGGACCAAGGTTATTGTTGAGATTCTGACGGGGACCGGGGTTGGAGAGGGGAGGGATGTTCCGGTGAGGATTGTGCTGGGGAGTGATGCGGACGTTTATATTAGGAGTAAGTGTGAGGAGACGTTGGAGTTGCTGAATGAGTGGAAGGATGTCACTGTCAGTACTGATCATGAGAAGTAAGGATGAGGATGAAAAGGATGCTTCCTTAGGTAAACTAAGGATAAGTTTAGTGATCTTTAGAGTATCTACTCATTTAGGCCCTAAAAACCCTAGCTTGCGATTTTCCTTTGCCCAAGTCTCCAGCTCACGTGTTCCGAAATGAAATATCTTCATCGTATGTCTTGCTTGGTCTTCAAGGAACGTTTCCCCTCGTCGTCGGATGAGAACACATATTGGACTGCTGCTCGGTACCCGCCCTCGTTGGGCCCCCCGACTCCGATAACACAATCTTCAGAAGTAAGCTCTGCAGGCGACCGTTGCTCATAGTATACATTAGGTCTATTGGCGATTGTTCCGATGATGAGGATGGCGTCATTATACTTCTTGAGCTCATTGGGAAGCCTTCTTTTTATGCGGCAATGCCAAACGAGCTCCCGCCAGTTCGAATTCGGCCAGAAAGCGCATTGCATATCATCGAGGTCCATGGATGTGACTACGCTATCTTGGACTGCAATCTGCACTATAACCGCGGGTGGCCCTCGTTGTTTTATCCACGTAGCTTGTTTCCTGGCCAGGCTGTAGTCGGGAGTGAAGTAGTACATGCTCTTGGATCTGCTGAAGTCGGTCGAAGGGGGGGATGATAGGAGTTGGATCTTGGCAAGGTTACCCTCATGATCAAAGAGGCCGTTGATTCGTGCCTGGTCTATCGCTTTGTATAGCACAGTGAAACCTGTCATGCTTAATGGCCCTGCGAGTCTGTGTATACATCTGGAGGCTAAGCCACTACATTCGGTGTTAGTGTGTTGCATATCACCTAAAGGGGGACAAGAGGCCTCAGACTCTAGTCTAAATTAGCCAAAGAAGTGGATAATATCATCATAACTTAGGGTAATTTAGGTAAGCTTAGGATGAACTTACCTAAAGATTCGACTCTACTTACCTTTGTTTTTTGGACTGGGTCGAAGTTCCCTGATGCTCAAGGGCTTTCTCACGCTCAGCAGAAGCTCGCTGGATCTCCTCGAGCCACTCATAGCGCAATTCCATGGTATTCCGAAGCCAGCCGATGCAGGTGCCCGTCAACCGCATGTCCTTGAATCGAGGGTCCATAATGCTATTCTGGAGCTCAGTTGCGATGCCGCACTGCTCCATGTGGCGGAACCAGGCTGAGTTATCGTCCTCCCAGACATCATACTCTAGGGGATTCCCAGTATGGCGCTTCGCCCAGTCAATGAACGACACCGCAAGAGTGGTGCCATCACTGGGGTCAATCTCGCGAATGATGCAACCCGATGGCCAGTTGACCCAGCCGCCCCAGATCTCAGTCGCTTTGTCGCTGTTGAAACCGACAAACTCAATAGTAGCCTTGGAGATGAGCTTCTCCGGAATAGTCGCAAATGCGTCTGGGCGGGATTCGATGTTGGCGTTGAGAGGAATGTTCTTATGCACTGCATCGCTTGTGCGGTTGAGTCGGCGCCTGTGTATTTGGATAGACCCATTTGGAGGGTTGGGAAGATTGACGAGGTCGAGTTTGATCAGCTGAGCTGCATCGCCAGGTGCGAGGATGTCCCCGACAGAGCTGTTGCGGGTCATGGTCTGGTTCGGTATGAAGAAGGATGAATATCTTTGCGGGCGATTGACAAGGAAAAAGGAAGTATAGTAAAAGTAATATCAGGAAGCTGAACAAGACCATGAATGTCCAAGTCTCGTAATGTATCGGAGTTCAAAGGATGTTCTGTAAATGACGTAGCCTGCAAATGAAGTGATGCTGGAGAAAGTTTTAGGGGGCGAGGGTGGTGATGAACGTGGTTTAAGCTTGCCTTATGTACAAAGGATAAACTGGGCCCAATATTTGAGTGACTACATTCGGCCAGCATCTAACTTCAAGTTTTTGCTTAACTTTGGTGTACAGAACAGACTTTTGGCCTGTGAGCCTTCTTAGCCACGGCCATTGGTCATTCAACATTGTGATTTATTCTGTATCTCCCCCCGGGCTGGCTAAAGCTCAAAGTGTAATGACAGGGCGGCGATGCGATAATTCTCATAATAAGTGTTATTCACAGTTAAGACCTGTGACTGAGAGCTCATGACTCCTATATATCCCAAACTGAAGTCTTGGAAGGGGTAACTTGATCTTGTTCTATGAGACGTACTCCTAATTGTTGGCGTCTAAGTTATGTGTGACAATTATGATTCTGAGCCACAGATCCCAGCATTCAAAGCTAAGCCTTGTCACGGCACTGCAATACCACGTAAAATAAAAGTTTGATAAGGACTTGCCTCAACACCACAAACGTTATCATCACGCCACATTGCCAGTCTTTTTAGCATATATTTACGCTACGTAGTGTTGTTTCATGGCTTCATCCGCTGTAGGTAGAAAAGAGGCTACTCAGAGTTTTGCCGTCTAGTCTACTCTTTATGATGGAGTTCTGCCCTTCACAACGCCGAAGCACTACCGATGAGTGAGTCACAAGTCACCTATAAGCTCAACCTTGATGCATTCAAGTATGACTGGATTATGCTGGCCATGAACTAGTATTCATGACTGGGACAGCCGGAAATACACTCACTGATGGGCGCCCTGCCTATTACCGTCCTTCATAGACCGTCTTGATGCTTATCATTACGATCTCCAAACTCACCGAGGTATACTCATCCGGAGTCCGGACGCTTGTTAGTCGGATGCTTCTAAAGAGTCCTTTCCGTTTGTGAGATCTCGACTAATCAGAATGAAGATGAGGATATCGTTTTACCGCTACTGGGTCTGAGTGTAACTTGAAATAGAATAAGGATCGCTATCTGCTTTGTACTGCCTATTCAAACTTTGACATGAGTGTTCTGCTTTGTAGGTCTTCCTCGCTTTCCTTTCCGACAGTCCTCGAAATGTTGGCAATGTTCAGCAAGATCGCAAGAAGAACGACCACAAATACATATGTACGACCTTTCACCAACGCAGTTATTCTTGAGTAGATGTTTCCGGTAGACGTCCTTTCGTCCATTACAATATCCACATCGACAGACGTAAAAGGCACCGGAATGTTTGCTATCTAGGTGTCGTTTTAAATCTCTTTCGTACTTGAAGGGCTTGATGCAGCATGTTTTGCAACGGAAAGATGCTCGCTCGGGATAGGTGCTGGTTCTGTGATAACTGTTCGAGTGCATAATATTTGTATTATCGCGGGCTTGAGTAATGTCTTGCGGCTTGGAACTTTCCGCACGAAGGGTACAAGGAGAAGAAAAAGAAGAAAAAGAGGAAAAGGAAAAGGAAGGGCTATCGTCGGAGGTAGCTGGGTGCGGAGAGATTGGATAGCTCGGCAATAAGCATGGCCAGCGTGGAAGCGACTCATATGTCGCTTCCTCGCGGGACCTTGGCCGAGAAAAGAGTGATTCGAGCTGTAACAGAAAAGCATCGTCCGAATCCTGGGGAACGACTACTTCTAATGGCTCGTTGCAAGGTAGATGTGAGTTGCTGTATGATTCTTGAAGGATGTTGGAATGAGTGTAATGCAAAGACGAAATACCACCCGGATCTTTCGCTTGCGGGCAAGCACGGCAAGGTGATGATGAGTCGGCATGAGGTTCTTGAGGGGGGCCGACGAACAGGCCCGGATCCGAGAAAAGATGAGGATTTAGCCATATCTTATCAACTTCAATACCGGCAAATAAATCTTGCGCATGCTCATTGTTGCAAAGACTGGAGCTGCAACTCAACCCGCATCAAATTTGGAGGAAAGTATACCCATGACGATAAAGACACTAAGCGCTTCAGTTGGTTGCGGAATTAGTCAATATCTTGAGATTCTTCTTGAAGATAGAATGCAATCTTCTTCCTCAGAATAGAGGCTGGAGTATTGTGTACTGTACTGATGAAGTGAGACAGAGGGTGGATGATTGTCTGAAGATCACAATTGCTTTGGCGGCGGCTAGGAGGGGTTCTTATGCTGATTTCAGATTCTGGGACAGGGAGGATGTATCGAGCCTTCAGTACGCCACCAGCGACATATAGCGATTCTCTGATTTGTTAGTTGCTTAGGATTTGTCTGACCAACTGTAACATGGATTGAAAAGCCGAATGGAGGCCATTTATTTGATTGGCGCAATCGGAAAAGCAGGACACTTTTCATGCAGATCCAATCAGATAAATGGCCTTGGTCATACGTGAAAGACATTATGAGTCTAAAAGAATATCGCGATATCAGATTAGACAGTGTTGTGCTTGTAAGAGGGGTTTCCCGTCAGCGCCACTCAGCATATAACGGCTATGCAGCCTCACTTTCAACCTGTTACGACGTGAATCAATTCAGTCGCTAAATCTAATCTCGCGGAAGTAATGGAGGTGAGATAATCAGCTCCGTTTAGGGCTGAGGCTGACCTTCCCAGCAATACCAACAGACAGCCACTGGCACGGCACGCCATGCACTACAGTTGCCTGACGAAGCCCTTGATAGTACAGTTGTTAATCTGGACTTGACCTGCGAAAACATTGAGTTTCCCATACATATCGGGGAACTGATAGGAAGAGAAAGGCATGCCGACATTTATTCAGTCTACCGAGATAATTCCAGCGCCAGAGACACAACAACAGAAGCGCGGGCTTTCATTATCGACGGAGTTGCTGGAAAACTGAAACGGCATCGGAAACGATGCATACAACGCCTAGGACCCCGAACTTTGTCGAGTGTGTCATGTCGCGGAGCAGAAATCATAGTATATACAGTCAACAACAATGACTGGCTTGTTACTGCCGAGGAAGACAAGGACTCGAATAAAACACGCCCAAGAGTACTAGGTGCGTCTGGGAGCAAGGAAAATAGACCCAAAAGACTAAATTGGCACTAGTTCTCACGGGAAAGACAAGTTACAAACGAGAGGCAGCACGGATACGACAGCGGGAGCGACGCCGTAAGACAGCGAATCAAGAACACTCCTCAAGCCCTAAAGATACCGAACTCGTCACGGATGGTACATCATCGAGCGAAGGTCTCGCGGATACCTTCGGAGCTGTTATCCTACTGTACATATTCATTGACAAGAAAGGCTGCGGACGGCCATTCGAGGCACTGTACGTTCCCACAATCTGCATGAGGTCATCCTGGCTCCTGCATTTGTATTCCTTGCTATGCGGCCATGGACCACTGCCATCCAAACTTGGAGCCCACCAAGCTCTCAACGCAGATAACTGCTTATGGCATGAAATACTCCAGTATTTCGAAGATCTGCAAACTCAAATTTCCAGCATGAGCTATCGGCAACTTTTCACAGCACTTCACAGTGTGCTTTTGACACTCTCTCTATCGGATCTACGTTCGGTTCCCAGTAGTAACCATCAATTTGATATCATTCAATTTATTCAAACAACTCTGCCCATACTTATTTACAACTTTAAAAATATGTCAGAATGAATGGTATTACACTGTTAAATAAGTTTTGGAATGATTTGCCTTTCAATTATTGCTCAAACAGGCAGTGTCGGATAAAGCATTGCCTTTCAGTTTATGGTAGAAATGCCATGGAATGGGATACGAGTACTTATCTGAGTGCAAACCAATAAAACCATTAATTGACATTTGTATTTCGCATGGTCTGTGGTCATTAGTCAAGCACGCTTAGGTCATCCTGTTTTTTGAAAACATAATAGTAAAATAGCTGCTGAGATAAAGCTGTGACCTGTATTTGATTAGCAAGTCACTATATTACTCTACAACAGCCTTGATCGGACTTCGATCGGGAAAGCAATTAATTGGTGATACCATTTGAGTAAGCAGTTAAGTACAGTCTCTACAGACCATTTTCTATGCCGGCATATCATTGTGTTAAACCAGCAGTGCATTTTCTAGTCTTGTGACTGACTCATAAACTCAAGACTGAAACCACCCCGACTGCCCTAAATCTTCTTCCGTTAGTACGGGGGACGCCATCTGAAAGATCTGGGGTTTTGTAGTGTGAAGCTAACCTTATAGGCGGCAGTCATTCCCATAGAATGTACCTCTTAGGCTAGCTAAAGAGGTATTATCCCACTTAGGTCCTTCTCTTGTTGGGTTTGCACTTCAGCAATTAGTTAGTTATTCTAGTAACATGTCTTAAGTTGTTATCCAGATGCGTTATTTGCGGTTGAGACTTGTGGCCGAGAACTCAAATTAGAAGACAGAAGTTACTAACTATGCTGGACTACAGCCAGGCGTCTTTTGATGTTGGTAGCAGACTTGTCATAGCGGCTCAGGAACCGAACAAGAGGCTTGGTGGCAGGACCTTCATTGATGAATCAGCCATAATCTCATAATAATGTTAGGGATGATATAAGGATGTTATAGTCGATTGACGTTGTCTGATATAAGGCAGTTGCTCTTACCTTGATGCCTTTGATCAGATGCCACCACAGACCCCCTCCCTCGGGGCGAGGAAAAACAACGGAACGGCTTACACCAAAGATCACTGATCTCCCACCAAAGCCCGTCTGCTGTATTTCCTCACCCCTAGCCCGCCTCACACGGGTCGGTGCTTTGGGGGGCTTATGCCCGTATAACCGAGAGACGTAATAGAAAAGTTGCGCGCAAAGTAAACATGAAGACCAAAGAATGAAGCTGAGTACTTGGGTACCAGGGCAAAAGAGCAAAACAAAGGAAAGGAATATAGGATCATCAAACGAGATCACAAGGACTGACAGATCATCTGACAGACGTTCATGGATAACTCAAAACTCAGGGACGTAGTGCAAAAGAACTCAAGCGCTCAAGTATCTGACTGTATCAAGGACTATCCGCAAGTAACTGTGAACCTTACGGCAGCCGTGAAGATACAGAAAGCTTCGCAAAGCTTCTCCTTAAAGCTGCGCTGGCGTCATTGATTTCTATGCACCACAACGTATTGATTGAGCCTCAGAGCTCAAATCCGCTCATTGGCCATCATTGAAATTTTCGTGGCCTTCCTCTCTTCTTTTTACCGCACCTGTCAATGTGGTGTTTGTGCAATTTGAGCTGATCAAATGAATGACCACACGGACAACTATAAAGGCCGGGGCCAGTACAGTTGTTACTCTCGATGTGTTTGCAATGCTTATCTTTTCTTCCGTCCTGTCTGCCACAGCGACAGACGTAAACGGAACCTAGATGAAACTCAGTCAGATGTCGCTTCAGAGACCTGCTGTCCTTGAAGGCTTTATTGCAGCGTTTCCTGCCACAATGCAATGGACCTGAAGCCACATGAGACGAGATAATATGAGAACTGTTGCTTGTGAGACGAGTGTAGAAGAACCACGATAGTTGGGCTTACCAAAGAGAATCCACATCTTCACAAGCCTGTCCACAAAAGTCGCAGGTGAGCCGCGCCACTTTGGAGACAGGACTAGATGTTGATGACTGAGATAATCTCTTCTCATAGCCATTAGAGGATGGCGAGTAGGATGTAGGAGTATTGCTGCTCGGAGAGGTGTTGCAAACGGAGGGGAATAGGTCCTGCTGATGCCAGGGGAATAGGTCCTGCTGATGCCAGGGGACTGAATCCGAATGAGGGGAATTGAGGGAATCCAGATGTTTCTGAGACTCAGGAGAGACTTCTTGCATAGTTTCGAGAGTGGGACGAGTTTCAGTGACAAGTGTTAGTTGATTGTTCGACGTTTCTTGGTGTTGAGTAGCCAAGGAGTTAAGGTCTGCGCCGAGCGCTTCGCCGCACGACCCGTGGTAACAATCGAAGTCAAACAAGCTGTCAAACTCGTGGCTCTCAATACTAGGCAAGAGCCATTGATCGATGTCCCATTCGAAGTTGAGTTGCCATTGTGCGTCGTCGATGTCGCTCGTCCAAGGTTCTAATTGATGATCATTGTGGTCCTCCTGAATGGGATAAGCGCCAAGACTATGCTTGGCGCTGACCCTCCAAGAAGGACCTCAACTGTCAGATGTAGATGAGCCCTGTTGGACTGGGCCGTATAAAATTCTTAAGCGTCGAGCCAGAGCGTTTCGCTCGACGACGAAAGATGGGATGAGGAGAAAAGTCCGTAGACTGGACAAGTGGGCGGGAACTTGGTAGAAATATGGACAGCTGCAACCCCTTCTGACGTGGCTCAGACTCAGGGCCAATTCTGTGATTCGCTGAACCTGAGTGGTACGTAGATCTTACGTGCGGCTGAATCTGTTGAGGCTTGCATAGGGCGAAATTGGGTGATCGGATAGTTGAATATGGGCCATTTATCTCATTCGTCAGCGAATGCGCATAAGACTCGCAAGATACATATGCTGAAGGATCGTTGATCACTTTCTCCTTGCTTGAGCCTCATGAGCTCACCAATCAGAAATTTGGCCCGGGAATAGCCTTGCCATATTCAACGAGTCTCCGATGGCGCTGCCAGTGCTCATTTAGTTCACGAATCCGAAAAACGGCCCTGATGGAGTCGAAAGCGGTTGGACCAATAGCGAAACTGGCCCTGATGTCTGTAACACCAAGACACGCAAACATGTGAGACATCTAAAAGGAGCTACAGAGAGACATCCAATGTGAAAAATGGCCCATATTGAAACAGAAGCTGGATCAGTCAGCGAGATTAATCTTTGTGTGGAAAGTCAGCTTTAGACAAACAAGGCAGATTACATAGTCCATGGATATATAAGACAGCGTTCACGACAAGATATAACTTTTTCTCAAGCTCCAGTGTCATAATGACCATCTAGAATCTTTCTTACGAACTGAAACTTCCCATTGACCTGTCGTCTTCTGTCCAACAAAGTCTTCAGAATGACTTCGTCCCAGAACAACGCCACTCCTGTGAAGAGAGAAACTGGGCTAGGCTCACAGCCGAACCCAAAGGCACATGAAAGTAAAGAACAAGGTGAGCCCTGTCCTATATGGCAATGGCATATAAGATCTAACATTTATCTGGACTACATTTCACCAATGTTAGAATGGCTGCGCCAGAGTGACGAAGATGAACCGTGGAGGGGCTTTACGGTCGTGGCCGCAGAGCGACAAAGTCATTCTTACTCAACTCATAATAGCTCTCAGACTTGGAGTACACAGGCAGAGGCTGGGTCTCAAGGAGAGTCATCTACAGGATAAATATGACAACCGCGGGATTGAGGGCCTGGAAAGTCGTCATAGAGTGATACTGTAATCATGGGCAAGGCTGGAACATATATACTTGAAATTGAATCCACTTTATTGCTGCCATATCAACTAGGAAACCCGGTCCGCCATTTGTCTCGCAGCAGGGTGAATGATATAAAACTAAACCCTATGAGTGAAACCCAGGCTCGCTTCTCTCCGGAAGAGAGCAGGCTATACATGACTATAGATTTGACTCAAGCCAGAAGCCAAGGCACATAAGCCTGCTCAAACCGCAGCAACACAGGCATACGTGCCCTTCCACAAAGTTTTGCAATCCTCGCCAACTGCAGGATTCCACTGCGCAAACTGGGCCATAGTGATCTTGTAGTGCTGCAAAACCTCGTAACATGTAGTCCCGGCACCGATGTAGTGGAAGTTGACACAGTTCTTGACCAAACCCGCCTGGATAGGCGGAGGCGTCGCGACTCCATTGTCGACTACTGAGTTGGGCTTGATGTCTCTCGTTGGAGATGAAGTGTAGCCTTTGACGCAGACGCACGCGTTGGTCCCCGCCCACATGTTGGTACAGTCCTCTTTAACGGCGGGATTCCATTCGACGAAGTCGGCAAGGGATATCTTGTAATAATCGAGAACGCCTTGGCAGGTGGTCGTGGGAGTAACGTAATGGAATTTGTTGCAGTTGTCTACCATGCCTTTTTGAATAGGTTCCGGGGTTTGAATGCTGTTTCCGCAGCAATCCCCCGCAGGAGAGGGCTTCTCAGGAACAGTAGGCTTTGCGGAGGACTCGTAATCCGTGTTGGGGACCGAAATAGACTCTACAACCGAAGGCTTATCGGGCGTCTTGTCGTATGCTGACCCATCAGCCGACGTAGGCTTTGTCGTCTTGGATTCGGCACCAGCTAGTTCAGCTTTGCCCTCGGACCCCTTGACACAGTAACTCCCGATGGGATCGAGCTTGGGGCACTTCAGACCGGGATTCAGCGCCTTGAACTCGGCCAAAGTTATGCCCCAATCTTCGGCGAAGATCTCGCATGTCTGGCCGGGTAGAGGATTTGTTTCATACTTGCACTCCACAGATCGGCGATAAGGCGTGGCAAGTGCGCAAGGTAGCTGGAGGGCGAGGCTCGTGGCCAGGAGTGTGATGAGATGCATGCTCTTAACTTAGAAGATGGATGGGAGGGAAGATGAAGAAATGAGGGGACAGATTGATTCGTAATAACACGTTCACTGATCTGAGTGACCCTTCTTATACTTTTCAATCCCCGCAGCAAAAGAGTTACATTCTGGAGTTTCAGAGTTTTCTGACGAATATGTACACCTTAAAAATTGGCCACTCATCACAACATAATGTCTAAATAGTGAACCGGGTCTGTTATTTGTAGTTGAGGCTCGTGGCTGAGAGCTTCCTATCACGGCGTAGAACTCAACCTTCTTTGCCGCAGTTTGAACTGAAAGTCCCCCCAAACGCGTCATAATGAGGATTGAGTACCTTTGGTCTCGCCACTTTGTGTCCGTTGGCGATAAAGACTTTCCTGGGTGAGCATCATGGTAGACTATAGTTCTTTGTTAAAGTTGTCAGCTCTAATGCTAACCTAAGTAAAAAGCTCCCACCAATAGCAAGTAGAAAGGCTATTGGTCAGGCCGGAGTATTTGTTCGGTCGCGGGCCGAAGAGGAGTATAGTTAGGGTTGACCTGAGTAAGGGGATGATAAGTCGTGGCACTGACGTTGAGTCAACTTCCATGAGTTGCCGTCTCGAAGAGGATGCGCATAATCCGTCGCAGATGTTGCCTATTGTTTTCACTCCCGAAATACCAAAATTTTGTCTCTCCTTGAACCCTCCATCACTCAATAGATTTGTTATTATGATAAGACGGTAAAGTTTGATAGTTCATGTCTGGATGAGAGTTTGGTAATGCTGGGAGTAGTGGAATACCTCGTATGGTCTTGGACTCTTTTCTCTTCTTCCAAGCTTGAGCTAGTAGCCGAATTGGCTGTCGGCTTCCAACTATTCCCGTCTGATTGATCAAGTGACATTTTTTACTACTAAGAATTCCGATGCTGATGGAGGTAAATACTGGAGTTATGTGATTATGAAGGATGCGCTGACTAAAAGACCGAGTATATTGTGGAGCCTGGCGCATAATGGTCCCAATCCGGGAAAAAAATGTCACCTTTCGGGATTCGTTATGACGCCGACGGGGTTTCCGGGCTGTCAGCATAACGTGTAAGCATGGCAAATAAGACTTATCAACTCAAGGTGTCTAAAACACTTTATCCCGGTACAAAAGAAGTTGGTAGTCCTGACGAACTAAATATTCATTTCATATTTATCAATATCATATTTGTTAGAATATAAACAACATCTTTCTCAAAAACCATGTCTGAATACGGCTCTTCCCAATTCCTCTCGCGCGTATTGAAGCTCTTCGCTATCTTCTCGATGTTCACAGGAACAGTCGACATGATTGCCGGACATAAACTCGTTATACCCGAATCAGAGCGAGCTCTCCTCCCAACCCCAACCCTTGCCTTCGTGGACAACCAACTTCGCTTCTTGGGAGCAATCTGGAGTGGATATGGAATGATACTCTGGTGGGCGAGCAGCAACCCTCAGACAAGAAAGGTTCCTCTTTCTCTGCTTGGAACTGCCATGGTCTTGGCTGGTATTGGTCGCTCGATTTCAGGGCTGAGTTTGGGATGGACTCCATCCTGGCTCAAGGTTGCTGCTGCCGTGGAGCTCGTGGTCCCTCCTCTGATCTACCTGTTTGGATTCTAGGTATACATCAAGAGTCATTATAGGCCCAGCAAGCTCGGCGCTTTGGTAAAGCCCATCGCCTCGCCGCTTTTTCGGTGATGCAGACTAAGTCAGACTATGGCCTGATAGGAAGGTGCAAAGAGCATCTTCGTTACACATAATTTGGTTAACTGCGATGGATGTTGCTGCCGTGCTACTACGGCGATGTTGCAACAAGGGAGAGGGACTGGCCACTCTTTGCTCTCCACTCAAAAGGAATTTACGTTCAAAACATGAAACGGCTGCTTATCTTAGAATAGCGACTTGAAATGAACTCATTAATATTTGCGTTTACAATTCAAGAAAACTTATAGTTATGAATTTGAGTATACTATACAAGAATGTATCAAATAGAACAAGAAGTTAAATCTAAGAAGCGTTGTGATAAGTATGTACATATGTGATGCCCCCCATCCACGAAGAGTATGAAATCTGGGTAGCAGAAATTTAATAGCGACTTCATCTCTCAGCTTATTTGAGAGGACTGCTTTTTCGGTAGTCACAATCTGCCTTGTCGAAGGGGCTTCCACAGCCAGTTTCACTATCATGTTCAACAAACACAGCAGGCATATTGAAGAAACATCGGGGGATCTCTCCCTGAACAAGGTTGCTAGTGTCGACCTCGTCACTGTCGCCCTTGTTCAGTGCGCAGTCGATCAGAGCCTTGTAGTAAGTCTCGCGATCACCTAGACCGAAGGAAGCCATCTTCTCGTAGATGTCAGCACCAACCTCGGTCCATTCGCCCTCGCGATTGGGGTTGGGGTCGTTTCGCATGATGTACCAGCAGTACTCCTCGCCGTCACGAAGTGGCAGCCACTGCCGACCAGTAGAAAAACCACAATCCTCACGAGAATCCTTGCCCCCGAGCTTATCAGCGACAAGGTGAAGCTTAGATGCCTTCATCACGTCGTTGGCGACCTTCTTCTGGATGTTGTTGGTGATGGAGCCCAGAGTGACGCGCACCGTCTCGACGTCGTCGTCGAGAAGGAACCAACCGCCATTGAAGAACTTGGCGATCTTGGTCTCGTAAGTGTCCCACTTAGGGGCGGGGAGAGAATTGTACTCGTCGTCGTTTCTGCCGCCTCCGGTAGCGATTCGAAGGGTGTCTTCAAGCTTGACTGAGGCCGACTTGAAGAGGTCGGCAAGGCCAGCTGATATGGTAGCAGCGCCATCATCCTCATCGTCGCCTAGGGAGAGGCCCGACATGATACCTGCCAAGATACCCATACCGGCAGAAATACCTGATCCCTGTATCAGTGATAGTTAGCAAAGGAAAGATCGGGACTGGAGACAAGGTAACACACCACTCCAGGAACAAGGCCGCCAAGGGCATTACCCATAGTTGCAGCTGCTGAAAGCCAGCCCTTCATATTGCCTCCACCGTTCTCATTTCCACTAAAGTCTTTGAGCATCTGCCCGATCTTTAGGCCATTGACGAGAGTCTCAGTGGTCAACTGACGATGCAGCTCGGCGAACTTGCCATGCATGCCTTTGACGGCCTGAAAGGTCCAGTACGAGTTCTTACCCACGGGAGTCTTGCCGTACTTATCAAACTGTTCTTCACAGCCGATACCACCCATGGGGTTGCAGCTTGTTCCAATGAGAGCGCAGCCGCTAGCACCAGACTTGCCGTCAGTGCCTTCCATCACCTGGTCCTCAAGATTCTTGAGCCAGTTATTCTGGTGCTCTGTGAGGTTGACAGTCAGTATTCTGTTTCCTAGTGGGGTTTACGTGAGAGATCAAGCTACTTACCCCAGTGGCTCTTGATGAATAGCTCAAGGGAGACACCGGCAGCTGTGTCTTCCCAGAGCTTGTCGACGCCCTCGACGGTCTTCAAGTCCCAGCCCTTGCAGAACTTCTGCTTGTCGTCGAAGACATCGTCTCGCTTGGAGAACAAGGGTGAAGCCTCTGCCGCGGCGGCAAGAGCTAAAAGAGCGGTGGTGGTCTTCATGGTGAAGATGTTTCGTGAGAGACAGATCGACTTATGGTGAGGGATAGGGAATTGAACTGATGAAGACTTGTCTCTCAAGCTCTTCCAATGCGCAAGAGACGACATATATATATCCTACATATTTCATGGTCCAGCTTTTCTGGTACCATGTTAATCTTGGCAGCTGACATGAGCGTTTGGCGAGATGAGACTTGGCATCACAACACCATTGGAGTTCTTGTGTATACTATGGAGACCTATGCTGCATTGAACATTGCAAAGGATTCCTGGCCCAAGCTTACAGCCACTGTGATGATCCGATTGATCCCGGCGTGTAAGGCTATAAGGCGGCCGTTGAGGTGGGGGACTTTTATGGAGATGGCGTGGCTATCACAATTAACGGGCCGGGGACCAGGCCAGGATTTGAATCCACAACCTGGTAGATGCTCTCCTTTATCAAGGAACTTCTGTTTCTGACAGGAGCTACTCTACTGAGGGGCAATAAGCATTCAGTGCAAAAGGACGTAGAGTGGTGGCTAGATATGCCATTCACAGCTGAGATGTGTGGTTGAAAGGACAATCACCTTGTATTGCTTCGTTATAGGTAAAGTTGGACGTAAGCATAACTAGGTCTAAGCATTCCTAAGAAGGCTAAGTTGGTTCTTCCGTGATTATTAGCCCCCAATCAGTCGAGGAGTAGTCGGCGCGACTCATGTTCCCTTACATCCGTTCCGCGTGCTTTATAAATGGGTCCTTGGAGCAAGACGGGTTGCATCCTACAAGGCTGAGTTAGTGACTAAAAAGTGCCGCATAGCAAGGATTTTTAACATGCCGGCCAAACGCGAAATGGTCCTCATTAATAGGTTCCCTGATTGTTATTTCCATCACGATAGAGTCACGCTGGCGCATAAAATTGGGAGCTTCACCAGATCATGACTCGCCAGCTCGCCAATGATGCCTGGTTATGGCGGGGTCCGGCAGATGTATGTCAGACGGAACCCCTTGGAAGTTCATAAAAGCCCGAACTTCTGACGTCCAAGGTAGCAGTGAGTCTTACGCCAAGCAAATCCTTCACCCTTCAATTTATTAATAATACAACATACTGCATGATATTGTTAATAGAAACCACCTGCATGCTCAGCCTCACTTGATGCACCTGTACTCTTTGTCCTCATGAAGATTGTCAACTATAAAGGCTCTAAACAGTTCTATTTTAACCTAATAATAGGAATAGCTGTAGCAGAATATTTTACTGGCTTAAAGGCTTGGAAAGGTTAAGAAATCTTGTGTGTCAAGTGACCCGATTCCGGACTTTTCTAGTTTGGATTGGGCCAAAGGGAACCACCATTGTTTCCATACTGAAACTGTCTGTGATCATCACCTTGACATCCACTGTCACAACCCAAGTTACCCTGATTGACACCATTGTTGTTACCGACCTGATTGACATTGGCATACGCATAATTATGGTCGTAGTAAGTATCCGAGGCTCCTCGGCCCTGATCAGCGGGACAGTGCGTATGAGTCTGATAGTTCGCATATCCATTGTGATAAGACATCAGAGGTTGGTACCAAATAGAACAACATCCCAACTGAACGTTGTTCTACTGGCATGTTCGGGTATCAGTCAGAGTGTGCGTCTCGTCCCAGGTGAACTCAAAAGATGCTTCAATGACTTCCTCGAACTTGAGGCTCAAACCGACAGTCCAGGCTTGAGAAACAGAGAAGCCAACTGCAATGGCCTCAGTGCACTGATTACAGTAGAAGCAGTTGCCAACTTGGTGCCAGGCTTGGTACCAGTAGCCCCATTCATTCTCATCCCACCACCGCTGCGTTTCGCTCCTACAGAGTCGCGGGGTGTCTCTCTTCGTGAGGTCGCTGACGAATGCAGCAGACTAATCGCGGACAGTGTGACCGGGGCTTGTGCTTAACGCTCTTGACTTTGTTCCTATCACGGATGTCTTTCAGCTGCTCGCGGGTGTATTTGTTGTGGTGACCTCGACCGTTCCGTCAGGATGAACGATCTCGGTGATGACATCCAAAGATGGTCCGCGAATCTTGAGGCAGATGCGGTCCGTGGTGCCTTCATGGCATTGGACGAATGTAGCGTTCTCTGGAGGCTCGGTGTTGTCCAGCCTGATTGCCAGGGGCGTGACATAGCCGACCGCTACAAAAGATAGAACAAGAGTGCTGAGGAAATGCATGATCGTTGTTGATAGTGATGGACTGAAGCAGATGCTACTTCTTAAAGATGAGCTTGAAAACTGCCTGTTTGTAGGGACCAGTATCCTCTATATACCGACATACAAGTGGTAAACGTTATATTCTTTGAGCGGCATCTCAACAAGCATTCAAGCTTATCACGATGCTATCAAAACTTTACATCACCTTCAACCCATAAGATGCCGTATACCCGTGAGATACACATAGAAATCACATATAAAAAAAATGCTGTGTATCCGTAAGACAGAGCCATCACAGGACTTCACGATTCAGCCGCGGCGGCCGACCCAAATGAAGAACTCATTATAGGCCAAACGATGATTTATATTCCTCATTTGGGTGATTTAAAGCCTTACAAAGCAGACGCTACTCAACGACAGGTGTTCTAGAATCTACTACGTCTTCCTTTTTCTCGAAAGATGTAAAGAGTCATCTGTACTACCAAGTCCCCGTTTCGCAGTCTTCATTTCCGGTTCCGCCCCCAAGGGCTGCCTTGTTGGTGTGATGCGCCCAGAAAGGTCTTCGAGCTGTTCTTCACACAGCATTTTCACCTCTTCCCATCCGTCCTTCTCTTCATCCTTGGCCAGGCTATTTATTTCTTGTAGAAGTGCGGCTGAGCTGGCTTGGTCAAGACCCTGAAGGGTTAGTCTCGCACCTAATGGCTTTGCTGACTGAACCCCCGGATCGTTTTCCATCTGCATACTTATGATAAGCCGGGCTAGAGACAACGATGCCTTTTGCCTGATATTGCGATCATACGCAAAGTAGTCACTTCGAAAAGGCCGTACAATAGCGTGATAGAGTAAGGGGTATGTGGTCTGAAGAAGTTGTCCATCCTTTTGACAACTCAATGGGTGACTATTTCTGTTCCTTGGACCCCACGTAGGCTGGCAATCTCCAAGCAATGTGAGGTCTGGATGACGAAAGAGTAAGCTATTCAAAGAGGTGCTGTTCTCGAAGACAAAACGGACGACGTTTTCCATGCCCATCTCGATGGCCAGAGTGAAAGCTAACGACAAGTCGTTGCAGTATCTGCGGCACTTTTCATCATGTTGTAAGTATCGTGGAGCTCCCAACCATGGAGAGAGACTCAATTGTCCAAATATGAATTGTAGCCTTGAAAGGAGATGTAGTGTGACTGCCGGTGAGCAGCCCTCTGCATCTCCGAAAACTAGAGGATATAACGCATTGAAGAAGATATCATCAGAATCCGAGGGTGTAGTGGCCATTCGGCACCAAATCTCAGACAAAACTGCGTAGCTATTGAAGTTTTCGCGTTGAAGGCCTATAAACAGGCGATTGGATATTTCCGGTTGCAACAGCATGTCGTAAACGGTCCTATGCATGAATTTGACAGTGCACTCTTCGATGTTGCTCTCGTCGCGGTGACCGTAGTGAACTTCGAGTAGGCCGCAGCACCGACTTCTTAGTCGGCCCTCCATGACCCGGCATTGGGCTTCCATTTCCGACAAAGTGGTCTGTTTGGGTCTTACTCCTGGTAGACTCGTATCCCCCCCGAGCCCATTTTCATGTGTCAGGTATAGGCCGAGTGTCGGAATGGGCTCGAATCCTTGGCATCCTTCATTTGTGTAGACGAGATGCATAAGCTTCATAGCGTCTAGCTTCCACCTCGAATCAATTTTCTCAAGCATATGCTCAATCAGATTCTCAAGTTCCTTGGGCAATTCGTCAACTCTTGCCTCGAGCTCAGTTATGGTACAAAAGTCATCGCACCCTTCGACAACAGATCGGCAAGCAAGAATAACCCAAAGAAAGACACCAGATGCCTTTTGTGCAAGCTTTTGAGTGATTTTATCGACTGGGAAGTGAGAAACTGATCTCATGTATGGGTGAGAAGCCACAGTATCCTGAATATATGTAGCGACATCGCGTTTTGTCAAGTCCTGTAGCTTCATCTTAGGCCTTTGCCCAAATGCGGTCAAGAAAGCTGGGTGCGGTCTACTCGACACCAGAATCTTGAGATTTGGGAACGATTCAAGCTCGTTGATGAGTGTTGCAATATCGAGATCCTTTCCTTCATACTCATCGATGCCATCTATCAAGAAAAATATCTTCTTGTCAGCATGGAGCGTTGAACAGAGAGCTTTCAAAGCAGTTGCCATTTCGTCAATGGACGGAACCTCGAGTTCGGGAGAGCTCTGGTTGTAACACGCTTCTCGCCACATGTGCGGAAGAGCGCGCTCAGTTACACTTGGGTCATATTTCAAGATCTGATAGAGCAGGCTACGTAAGAGCCCAGACTGTGACTTTTGCTCCGGTTTCCCAAGGGCGTAGAAAAAGAAGCTTGCTGAGATTAGCTCTGATCCATTGGCCCATGTTTGAAGGAGAGTTTGTGTTTTTTCATGCTGATGAAGATACTTCATCAGAGTCGACTTGCCGCTCCCGGCCTTTCCAGAGAGCCAGTATAGACCAGACGCGCTCTGTAGCCAAGTATTGAGATCATCCCACCAAAGATAGTCGCTAGGTGGGTCAAGAGCCCACTGTAGAGTTTTGAAGTGAGGGTTCTTGATATTGACCCTTCGGTCATCGTACCAGCGGAACCAGAGGGATCCGATAACTCGGGATGAGATAATTGCAGACTTGGCAGCAACAGCAGCTTCACTAACGCTCGGTCTCGTATTTGATGTTACTTCGATGACCAAGTCAAGTTCAGCCAGGTCTTTGATGTTGCACAAGTCATCTTTGGAGGACGCTGTCTTTGATGACGTTGGGATAAGATTATTCAAGGACGTATTGAAATATGACAAATGGTCAATGAGCGAATTGAACTTTTCCTTATCGACGATGATCCAGCGGAATTGCTTGGTAACTGTCAAGTTACTGTGCCGGTCAGTGTCTGATTTGAGTTTTAGCTCCTCAAACTGTTTGAGGAATTTCCTGAATCGAAAAGAGCTGGCGCCTTGGTAGCCCGTGGTTGACTCGGCAGACTCATCGACTCGTTTGAGACCATAGTCTCTTTGCAAAGCCTGACCTTCACTCAACAGAGATCTGACGCTTTCCAGAACACGTGAGACGATTTGCCGAGTATCCGGATTGCATAACACCGCGTTAGCGTCGGCGGAGTCCTGCTTCAACAGTCCGACCCGATCAGACCACTGAAGGAAAAGCATCTTCTCAACATCAAGCTTCGTATCTAGTATAGCGGCATCTTTTCCCAGGTCGCGAGCTGCTGTGATCATAGAAAAGAGGTCGACGCAGTCTTTGAATAAGCTGACTAGGGCCACGGCCCCGATGGTGAGGCCAGCTACTTCCATAACAGCGTACAGATTGTTGCGCAAAAGTGAAAATGAAAGGCTGGAGGCTGAAAAAGCTAGATGAAAGCAGCAGCTACGGCAGTAGAGGTGGAGGGAGATGATGGACAATACCAATTGCCAAATTCAAACATCCAATCCCGAGTCACATGGCACAGCATCACTCGCATTGGATGCCTTTTTCAGAGCGAAGCATCGTGCAGGAAAACTGGACCTTGACCCTAAGCGACGAAAATACTTAGCCAAGTCTAGTATAAACTTAGGGGAATTTTTGCTGAGTTTATTTAAGTCTCTTTTAAAGTCTTACCGTTTTCTTGGTTCCCCAAGGGCAGGGCAAAATGTTGGCCAATAGGACATCCTGGCTTCGATCGAGGCCTTTGATCGTTAATGAGAAAAAGACTTAAGCAAGTTGGTTAGTCCTTATTCTGGTATTATTAAACTGATCACCTAATTTCCTATCTGATAATAAAGACACCATCTTAATTGATTCTAACTGGCTGTCTGCCCTTAGCTTGCAGTTGAGACTGTTGGAATTTATTGTCTTTTGCAGTCTTTTCCTTGTTGTAGCTCTTCACCTTCAAAATACTAGATATGGCCTGAGTCATCCGCTGAAGCTTCCTCCCCTCAAGTTATGATAATCCCATCCACTATCCCAAGCGAACCTTAACAACTGGAACCTAGAATTTCGCCAGAGCTGACATGTCCGCCATTGTTATTGCACCCACTGATAAATCGAGCCTCGGTAACAGCGGGGCCGTCCCGTCCGTTGGTGCAACAGCCTGGCTGTACTACTTGTTAGTTATCAAGTTCTTTATCTCATAGACCTCTTCCTTACCTGAGATTTAACCACCCTGAAGCTGCCACCAGCAGCGTTACATATGTTTGGGCTTGGGTTCAAGGCCCCGTTTGGCATACGACAGCCAAGAATACGTTGTGACAGGACTCCCATTGGGACGAGTAGTAAGAGTAGAGTTTCGAGGTTCATGATCGCGATGCTTCTATGTTGACCTAAAATGCTAAAGAGAATGAAAGCATCTCGTTGCACTTTATATACCTTTGTCGTTAAAGGTAGTGGGCCTCTGCAGCACCCCTTGCTGCTGCTGCTGCCGCCCGATGAACTGACGATTCCTGGCCTGAGAAGAGTAGAGTCGGTCAGTCTTTCGTTTGCTCCATCTTTTTGCAATCCAGCCCACAGCCAGGGATTAGACGGCTGCGCTACAAGCCAGGTATCCACGCGTATCGTAGTGAGATGCTTTTCATTGGTCCCTTGATCGCGTCTTCATAACGTCGTCTTAGACAATCAGTCAATGACTATGGGGTAGATATGCCAGAAATGGCACCAGTCCATGCCAACTGTCAAAAGCCTTTCCTTCCAATCATAACACAAATTTGACATATGCGCCATCCGGAGCGGATCAACCAACCCGCTGGGTAAACCCTCGAGTTTGGTCTCATGGCCCTGTCTTCTTTCAACACGGCTATTACAAGCAACACTTCCGACCATCAAAGTTCGCCTAAATTAAGGTTTCTCAGGTGGTTCCTTGCTATAGATTACTCTCTTGGTGGATAAGCTCGAATGACTCCGTGTGCCATTCGTGGCATAATTTGGAGGATAAAGTTAGATTAGCGACAGTGCACGACCGGCAGTTGTGTTGTATTTATGTAATGCCGCCGTAGTGAAAAGTTAAATTGGTAGTACTTTGGTTTCACTAAGGGTATCTAATTTCTCTCTCGTATTTAGACCTCAGGCGAATGTAAAACAAACTCTGTTTGCAACGATAGTACGTAGTCTCCTTCGGGATGACGGAAGAGCGGCAAGTTGATATGAATGGATAAGGCGCTCCGTTTGCTTGTGATTTTTAGCGTATCTGTAGCACGATGCTGGAGCATGGAATCGCAAATGACAGTTTGGGTTTATCAACAAGTTTACAGAAATCGGAGACGGAGCGTGATTTATAGGAATATTCAGCTTTCTCAACAGTCAGCCCGTATACCCACGCCATAGCATACGATAAGGTTTTCCCCAGCACCGCAGCGGGCGACGATAGCGTTACTTACATCTACCTAGGCAAAATAAGTCTTTTTAATGGCATTATCTCATTTTATCTCATTAAGACAATGTAACTTCAAATGAACTCACTCATAAGAGATAAAAGGTCGAGTCCTCTCACCATATAGATCTCACTCACAAGCTACTGTCCTTGGATCGACTTCGTCTTTGTACCATCAGCAAAAACACTTTCACTCGTTACCGACATGCATCTCAAGACCCTCCTTGTCTTTGCTGGAAACCTGCTCCCAGTCTTTGGGGCAGCAACCAAGTCTTCTAAGGCCCCCGAGCCCCAGCAGCCGGGCATTGTCTCCAACTGCAAGTCATACTACCTCGTACAAAAGGGTGAAACCTGCTCCTCGGTCGCTACCAAGAACAAGATCTCCCTGTCCGACTTCCAGACATGGAATCCCAAGACTGGTACTGACTGCAACGCCCTTCTGGCAAACGCATACGCTTGTGTTTCCGTCACCCCGACAAAGGACTCAACTCCAGCTAAGAAGTACTCCCCTACTCAAGCTGGCATCGCCAAGAACTGCGTCAAGTACACTCACGTCGGCAAGACCACGACCTGCAAGTCAATCGAGACGCAAAACAAGCTTTCCTTTGCCAACTTTTACAAATGGAACCCTGCTGTTGGAAAGCACTGTCAGGGTCTCAAGAAGGGATACTATGTTTGTGTTGCTGTTGAAGAGGCTGTGACTCCTACACCGACAACTCCTGAGAATGTCAAGGGCAACAAAGCGCCTTCACCGGTTCAGAAGGGAATTCCCAAGTCGTGCAACGAATACCACCGTGTTTCTAAGGGCGATACTTGTTATGCTGTTGCACAAGAGTTCAAGATTGCTTTGGATGAGTTTTATAAGTGGAATCCTGCTGTTGGGTCAAAGTGTGAGAACCTTTGGGCTAATTACTACTACTGTGTTAGCGTGGCTGGCGAGAAGGCCAAGACTACTCCCTCTCTCAACTAGAGCGGTACGATTAAGGGACTTCGCTCAGTATTGCAATATCTGTTTTCAGTCACATAATAATAGTAATTAGCTACCGTTAGAATATGTAAGGGGTGTATATTAAACTCTTTTCCCAGGTGGATTGTGTATTGACGGTCTATAATATTTACAAGACTTGTATCTACCTCATTAAGTGCATATAATTAAAACAACATCCCCAATCCGAGGAGGGCTCCAGCGGCCAATGTCCAAGCCATGAGCTGATGTTTGTTGGCTCCTGAAACACTGACTGGTGTATATGGTGCCTCTCCAGCCTCCGATGAACCACTGTGTGTGGACTTGGGTACTTGCATCTCCTCGGTAACACTTGCTTCAATAATGAAGGTTGTTGAGATGCCTTTCTGACCCTGACCCTGATGAACAGCAGAGGAAGATGAAGCGCCAGGCTGGTATCCGGAGATAGCTTTGTGGGTAGCACCACCTTGTGTCGGTTGAGGCTTGCCATTGTTGTGCTCTGAGGAGCCTTGACCTGGGACATAAGGCTGCTTCTCGCCCTGTCCTGGCTGAGAGCTTCCATGTGATTCTACAGCTGGAGCAGGAACATGAGTCTGGCCGGGCTGGTAGCCGGATTGAGAGTTGCCTGGTGATCCCTTCGTAGGCCTTGCCACAGGATAACTATGACCGCTAGCATCAACCTGATAACCTCCAATACATCCGGCAGGCGTTGTAATCACTGGCGGTCCGTAGCTCCCGCCGTTACTGCCAACAGTGACATAAGTGGTAGTAGTAGCTGTCTCGGTAACTACACCAGTGCTGCAAGTGACATGCTCGGTTATAGTCAGGCAAACAGTCCAGACGTTGTAAATAGTGGGGTAAGGCGTTGGCAGATGATCTCCAGAAGTTGTCTTGATGACAGTGACGCCAGAAGATGAAAGCGTCTTGGAGCCAACCTTCGTGGTTCCAGAGGAAGAGGAACCGGACGATGAAACTCCCCGGCTATAGGTTGCATAAGTTTGAATATAAGTCTGAGTCACTGTTGTACCAGAAGAGACAGGCAGAGAGGACCCAGCTTGGCTTGTAACAGAGCTTGGTAGAGATGTTGATAGAGAAGTCTCACTCTTTGTAGTCGCCAAAGACGATGTTGACGAAATAGTCGAAGTAGCTGAGGGAGCAGAAGTAGAAACCTCTGATGATTGACTGCTCGTACTGGAGGAGCCCTGGCTGTCGGTGGATGAGGTCGTGGGCTGTACCTGGGATCCTGTTACTGTAGATGTAGCCACAGTAGCCGATGTCTCGAGGGATGAAGTCTCATCGTCACAGTCATCGGTTGATGTTTCGATACTAGCACTTGTGGAAAGTGAACCAGTAGTACCTGTAGTAGTCTGAGACTCTGCAGAGGTCGAGGTCTCTGATGTAGTTTCTGACGACGACGGCACCGATGTTGTCGATGATGCTGTAGAGTCTGATAAAGGCTCTGATGTTGACAGCACTTCTGATGATGTTGCCTCAGATGTAGTGGCCTCTGCACTAGTAACCTGCGACGATGTGGTTTCTGATGAAACAGCTTCTGTCGAAGTGGTCTTCGTAGTTGCAGCAGCCTCAGATGTAGTAGCAACATCAGATGTAGTCGCAGCCTCAGATGTCGTAGCAGCCTCAGATATCGTAGCAGCCTCAGATGTCGTAGCGACTTCTGATGTCGTAACCTCCGTTGTCGTAGTCTCAGGTGATGCCGAAGTTGAAGTTTCAGCTGGTCTCTTAATAGCTATATCGTTCCCATTGAACGCCCTAGTCCCCTGATAGCTGTTGATTAAAGCACAGTCACCGCTTCCGGCTAGATACAATGCAACAATACAAACGTTCACAACATCGCATCGATCCACGCAATCTTGAAACTCATCTCCGTCTGAGTAATAGGCAAAGATATTGCCGTTGACTGTAGAAGTATCGCATAGAATATCGAATTTGTTGTCGTTGGGGCCAGTGTAAATACTGCCGGATAATTGACTGCAAGTTGAAGATGCTATCACACTTGGAAGAAGAGACAGGTTCAAAGCCAAGAAGGCCCCGAAGCGATTTGACAGTTGCATGCTGAAAAAGTATATAACGGAGTTACACTGTTTGGAGCTCCAGAGGAAGGGAAAGTGAATGATTTTAAAGTCTTCTTATCCGTATAATGAGCCTCTAAGAGATGCCTTTTTCTAATGGCTCTATTGATTTTTTAGCGCAACTCGCTATTTTAGGGTGCACAAGTCTGCAGTAATTCGCAGCTAGACAGGGGTCAGCGCACCACAAGTTGATGAAGCAGCGCCAGGCACATCAAATCAATTTCCTTTTTGAGCATGTCGTAATTATAAGTTCCATGCAGCTCAACTGAGCTATCGATCCCACTAAGCCCGATCTGATGGACTATCGATTTCACCACTGAGGCCGACGAGCATCTAGACCAAAGAAAAAAACAACAAGCCTCAATAACCCCTTAAAAGCGATTGAGTTTTTTGTTTTTATTTTTTGTATTTCCAGGTTTGCATTTGCGTGACTCTCTTCTCCTATCTCTGTTGATCATACGCTCACAGTCGTCATCCCAACACACTCGGCCAGGATGATTCGACAGACGTACGTCGCCGCTTTTATAACAACTTTTTTGGTGACTGGCTCTCAAGCCGGCCCCTGTAAGCCTAGCTCCAGGATAACCGAAGGCCTTACGGATACCACGAGCGATGTTCTGACCACTGTCGGCTCCACAACTGTATCCAGCTTCGGCGAAACCACTGCCGTCGCATCCTCCTCCACTTCCCTCTCAAATGAAGAATCGAGTATCATTATCACGGAGTCCGTAAGCAGCACAGAGACGTCTGTGGACCCCGAAGAAACGTCTACCACTGCTCTGTCGACAACCGAAGACACGACGACCGAAATTGCCACGACGACTGAAGCTGTCACGACGACTGAAGCTGCCACCACTACCGCCACGACAACTGCATCGGAGGCCACAACGGCTGTGCCGTTCATCAGCAATGCTGGATTCGACGATGACGATTCATCTGTCGCGCCTTGGGCACTCTACTATCAAGAGTTTGACGTATCCATCGCCTCTGATGTCAAGCATGACGGACGCAATTCTGCTCTCATCGCCAAAGGCCTAGGGTCGAGACTCCTCATAGACTACATCAGACAGCCGCTCCAGGGTTCCATCATTGCTGGTGTCACCTACACCATGTCCGCTTGGGTCAATGCAAACGCCCTCTGCCCCGCTGTTGCGCTCATATGCTCATATCAAGAAAACTCTTGGACGGATGCCACGCCTATTGATCTCACCTCGAGTGTAGACCAGTGGCAGTACGTTTCTTCGACTTGCACCTACACGCAAGAGCAAATTGACTCTGGGGGCTTGTATTTTATGATAGGGGCGACTTGTGCTTCTTACCCAGGCCAAGTTTATGTAGATACTGTGGACTTCTCGGCCTAGAACCTCGAATTGAATTCATTGAAGCATGTCGAAGTACCTATAGTATGTGTATGATAGAAATTCAAAGAAATCTGCTCTTTGACCGGGCGTCCTACAGGGGAGACATAGCAATCTCAATTATGACGCTGTAGACAGGGACTATTTTCTCGGGGTAACCCTGGGGTCTCGTTTTCGGGTGCTGACATATACGCCGACCAATATTCAAGTCCCATTGGCGCTTGGATAAGCCCATAGTGGAGGTTGGGCTGCGCCTGTGTTTGTAAGCACAATCGCCAGTCCGAGAGCTTACATGTTAGCAATGCGATAGAACATGGCGTAGGCTGAGTAATTGGTTATCGCGAGAAGTGACTGAGCGCGATATATAAGTAGTTCAATCCCTTTGGTGTAGGTGTAACCAAATCAGATCCGAAACAACAAAATTACAAAGAATATTTTGACCTTTTATCATTAATCTTTGGCAAGATGGTGGATCATAAAGAAATACTACGACCAGTATGTCCCTGATTGATATATCTTCGCCAATGACTAACACAAGTAAAGAAGTATAGTTTGGACGATATCCCATCCTTAGCAGGCAAAGTCGCCCTCGTTACGGGAGCTAAGTAAGTATCACGCCTCTTCCAGCAACATAGCAACTAACAGCCTCTGTAGCACTCCAGATGGTGTCGGCTATCACATCGCACATCAACTCGCACTCAAGGGCGCAAAAGTATACATCGGCGCCCGCAATCTTCAGAAAGCGACAAAAGCTATCAGAACCATGCTTGCCGAGTCACCACAGCTGAAACCCGAATCTCTAGTTCCGTTTGCCGTCGACATGGGAAATTTCAAACAAGTCCAATTCGCTGCAAGAAAAGTTGTCGCGGAAGAGCCTCGGCTTGATATCCTGGTCAACAACGCTGCTGTTCTCGCTAGACCTCTTGATAAAGACGGCAATGGGATCTCAGTCTCATTTGGTATTAATCATCTGGGCCCATTTCTTCTGACCAGGGAGTTGTTACCGCTGCTTAACAAAACTCAGGCTGAACATCCTGGTGTGCGGATTGTGAATGTTGCTTCGACGGCTCACTACGATGTTCCGACGGGTGCAAAGTTTGGTTCGCTGGAGGACTTTAACATAACTTACGGGAGCGAGGATGAACCATTCGCTAATTATCTGCGATACGGCTACGCCAAACTCGCAAGCATTCTCCACACCAAAGAACTTCAGTGTCGTTTTGACCAGCAAGGCATTGATATTCTTGCACTCAGTGTTCATCCCGGAGGAGTTGCAACAAATGGAGCGGCAGATTACCTCGGAGGCAGAGACAACGACACATTCCGATCGAACCTCTCGCCTTTCGAAGGTGCTATTACGCCTCTATTTGCTGCTGCTCACCCGGAACCAGCTCAACAGAGGCATAAGTATGCCGGATCGTTCATCATGCCATTTGGTGGATTAAAAGAACCAACTGAGGATGCGAATAATGCCGATTTGGCGAAACAACTCTGGACAACGTCTGAGAAGGTGGTCAGTAGTGTGTTGGACTGTTTTATTTGGGATAGCATATTGATGCCAATGGGGGGCATTTTCAATATTAAGCAAAAGCCATAAGTACTTGATTTTGTAGTTTTCTCGATAGACTTTTTTTTAAACCGTCTAAATATGTCTCCATTAAAGCTAGAATGAAGAGAAATCTAGCTCAAAGACTTCTCCTAGACAAAGTGGACTCCACGAACATTGTCCCGATGGCTAATAGATCTTTCGACTAAGCGGCCATTTCACGATCAGCTCTTCGCCGCCATGATCTTCAGCTAAACAAGGCACCAACAAAACTTAGGTGGCTCATCCTGCCAAACGCATGCAATACAACCGCTTGGCATTGCCCTCCACGTCCAAATGATGTAAACAACACCTGACTCTCAGACATTTCCTAACATGGCAACTATAACCACCAAGCAAGACTCCTCTTCCCCACAAAACAATGACGCTGATCTCTGGGGTTTCCCCAATGTCCCCGGAAATAGTGAAAGACTCGGTTAAAGTGAAAAAGTGGTTCCTAGAATCAGTGAATATAAACTTGCAATGTTCCCTGATGATCTGCATGCCTTCTCTGGTGCAATACCCTCTCTTCTTTTTCACGAGTTTGTGAAAGGTTGAATCACAATGAGAACTTGGTTCGGTCGTGGCAAGAAACTGCAACGTGCAGTAACATCATGCTGTCTCTGTGCTTTTGTTCTTTATGGCTATGACCAAGGTGTCTTTGGGGGCATTCTTGAGAATGAGGATTGGCTGCGACAGTTTAATGACCCTGGCGATACTTTGACTGGATTCATTACCTCAAGCTATAATCTAGGCTGTTTGCTGGGTTGTTTTAAGAATTTCTTTGTTGGTGAGAAGCTTGGTAGAAGATGGACTATCTGGGTGGCTATGGGCTGGATCCTTGTTGGGGCTGCGTTGCAAGCAACTGCGTTTACACGAGGACATCTCATTGTGGGACGAATTGTCACTGGTGTTGGCACCGGTCTCAAGACATCTACTGTTCCAATGTAAGTTGTACCTTCGATAATACCTTAACCTGCTGATAATCGGCTTAGGTATCAGTCCGAACTTTGTGAGGGCACAAAGCGAGGCCGTCTCGTCTCTGCAGAAGTCATGTTCGTCGGCATCGGCATCGCCTTCGCATACTGGTGGGACTTTGCATTTAGCTTCGTCGGTGGACCATTCGCATGGCGCTGGCCCCTCGCTTTTCAAGCCGTCTTTGCATTCTGGGTTATCTTTGTCGTGTTTGGGGTACCTGAGTCCCCTCGTTGGCTGCTCAATCATGGAAAGAGACAAGAGGCTATTGAAGTGCTGTCAGCAGTCTACGATAAACCTATTGATCATCCTGATATCATGCGAGAAGTTGAATCAATAGAGGCGGCTTTATCGATGGAAGCTGAAGCTGAGGGAAGTACTTCTTGGGCTTCGACTTTTAGAAAGGACAAGGTCAGCACGAGATATCGAGTCTTTCTTGCTTGGTTTGTGCAGTTCATGAATCAGGCTGGTGGTATCAACCTGGTTGTTTACTACATCCTAAGTAAGTCCTATAACCTATTGCAGTAATTGGAATGCTAACGTCTCCAGCTGTTTTGACCGCCAACGTTGGACTCGAGCATAGACTTGCCCAGATCATCGCTGGATGTATTCAGCTCATGTTTCCCATCGGGTCCCTACTCCCAACACTGGCTTTGGACAAGATGGGTCGTCGATCCACCATGATGTGGGGATCTGCTGGGCTGTCGTTCTCGATGATGATGGTAGCAGCACTCTTGTCTCAGGCAGATGATACTCCGCGAGGCCGAGCATTTGCTGCCGGATCAGTTGCATTCTTCTTCACTTACATGCTCGTCTTCGGTGCGAGTATGAACTGCGTTCCGTGGGTTTACGTCCCCGAAATTCTCCCTCTTCATGCTCGAACCAAGGGCACTGCCATTGGCGTCAGTTCCAACTGGCTCTGGAATTTCACAGTAGTATGTCTTAATCCCTCGCAACTTTCTCTATTTGTTGTTAACTGACAATTTATAGGTCATGATCACCCCCATCCTCATCAATCGCCTTCAGTGGAAGGCATATCTCATCTTTATGGCCACTAACCTCATTTTTGTTCCGATTATATTCTTCCTGTATCCTGAGACATCTAACTTGGCTCTTGAAGAAGTTGACTACATTTTTGCTCGTGGCGAGAATACTGTTCAAGTGGCTAGGGAGATGCAGAAGGAACTTGCTCTTCATGGACGTTTGGCGGATGATAGATATCCTGAGAAGGCAACAAAGGTGGAAAGCAAGCCGCATGAGATGGGTGATGAATTTGTTGAGCATGCACATGCCTGAGTTTCAGGTCTATAATAAGAGCTTTCTTTGGGCTATTCGTGTTGCAAGATAGCGCGACGTGCATGCGGTGACGCGAGTAGTCAGAAACATCAAGGCCTAATAAAGATTGGATGAAGATTGCGAATTTGAACACGACTGTGAAACCCATCATACGATCTTTTGGGATAGTCTGAGCAGTGATCGAAGAGCATCCAATGCTCAGCACTAAACTCAACGGTGAGCACTGAATAATTAAGGGTGAGCTAGTCAAGGTCCCTGAAGAGTTAAATTTAGGCTACTCAATAATATCCATGCAATTTGTAGGCTAATCGGATGTCGGCACTGGCTACTGAACTGCCGGAATATTTAAGCTTTGGATGAGACGACGAACAGGTATAATTTGTATGCGCCGGACGACACGGACTTCAACACGAGCGAGATGAACTATAAGAAGCCTAAAAATGGAGGTATCTCGTATTATATATATCTTAAACTTTCCAAAAATCCTGCTGTTGGAGAAGAGATGTTGAATAACAACAAGGGTGAAAGCCGAATATATATTCTTCAATCTCCCGTTGATACAGCTACTTTCATTCCAAGCTGACATTCAGAACACAAACTGAATCTGCCTTGCTCTACTAGAAATCTACGCCAGAAGTTAGTACTTATAGAATCCCGTCACTCGCTCAGCCAGCCAAAATTCTAAATTTGAGCAGCTCATCCATCACTACCCGTCATGTTCGCCAAAGCCGTCCTCCTCATCGCCTTCGCCTCCAACGCATTCGGCACACCCTACGTCGTCACCAACCCCAAGGACCTCCACAGCACCTGGTCCAGCGACGACTTCAGCGCCACACCCGCTCCCGATGGTCATTCCATCAAATGGGCGTTCACCGTGAAAGGACACAACGGTGTTCCAGACCCAGGAAACTTTGCAGCTTATTGCCACGGCCTGCAGGTGGTTTCGGACGACCTCGATCTCACGGGCAAGCCTGACTTTGAGCGCTGCAACGACACTGCGTACGAGGCTCGCCAGTACTTTTCTGGGCAGCTCACTACTGTCGAGGTTCGTCGCACGGATTATCCTGATCTTGGGAAAGAGGTGCAGATCTCTGCTACGGCGAATTATAGCTCGACCAACGATAATATTGTTGGTGCGC
The DNA here is from genome assembly GCA_013396035.1 of Fusarium pseudocircinatum. Taxonomy (NCBI): domain Eukaryota; kingdom Fungi; phylum Ascomycota; class Sordariomycetes; order Hypocreales; family Nectriaceae; genus Fusarium; species Fusarium pseudocircinatum. The sequence continues at coordinate 67,669 of JAAOAS010000206.1, forward strand.
ACTTGAAGTTTGGCAATTTCCAGACAAAGTTCATTTCTACGCCCATTCAGGATTGAGAATTGGTTATCGAGTGATTAGTTCATGGTTTGTCTGTGGAGAATCATTTCTTGTATATCTGTTAGAGGATGAATCCATAACTTATAACCTGCGACGTGATCGTCTTTGTGACTGTACAGGCAAATGCTGTTTCTAGTGCAAGGTGATGGCCAATTTCACCACCAACGCAATACCCATTGATGCCACCAAGTACTAAACACTGCACTATTTAAGCGTAGGTTTTGTCCCTAAGTGCCATCCCTCAATACTCAGAGCAGTCTCAATTGAGGTCCGATGTCGCAAGAATTATAACTCCCGGCATTCACTCCGAGGATCGCTTAGCTAAGAACCTCCCCCAACCCACTAGTTACCCCTCCCTCTTCCGCCCTCGGATAAAGCACCATCTATCGGAAAACGATCTGTGAATTAACTAAAAGTCATTCCTCTCTTTCTAATTCACCTTTGGTACTAGAATACCCTTTCACCCTTGAACCAAGTTCGCAGCAATGGCCACTTATCATATTCGTGACGTTGATAACCGAGTGAAGGGGCGTCTCGCTCTTGTAACCGGAGCCAGGTACGACATGCACCCTGATGATATGGTCTATTCAATGCTAATTAATCTTAGTGGTGGGATCGGTTCAGCTATTGCCAGAGCTCTTGCAGCAGAGGGCTGCGATGTCGTACTCCACTGCAACGCCAGCCTGGTGAGTTACTCAAACCAACAGAATGTCTCATACTAAACCACGTCTCCAGCATAAAGTCGAGGCCTTGTCTAAAGAATTAAAATCAGCCCACCCCGGTCAACTCTTCCCTTGTGTCTCAGCCGATCTCAGCTCTCGCGACGAAACCCGCGGCTTGGTCGATAAGGCCTTTCAAGACTCTAGCATATCTGCCAAGCACAAGGCAGTGTCTATTCTCGTTGCGAATGCTGGTCTAGGTAGACGTATCCGAGATATTCAGAACATCGAAGAGGATGACTGGGACTCGGTCATGGAGGTCAATGCTAGGAGTCAGTTTGTGGTAGTAAAGGCCTGCTTGCCTGCTATGAGGGCCCAAAGCTGGGGTCGTGTGATTCTGGTCGGCAGTATTGCGAGTACCGGGGGTGGGATTAATGGGTGTCATTATGCGGCGACCAAGGGTGCTTTGAGGTGAGATTTTGACAATTATTACATACTGTACGAGAACTGACTTCTGGAAGCTCGATGGGCAAGAATCTTTCAACTGTCTTGGCCGGCGAGGGAGTTACAGTCAACACTGTAAGTTTAAACAAGTTGTCCCCATATCGATACTAACAGAAAGCTTAGATCCTCCCTGCGATGATTGGTTTTACAGACATGATTCCAACGCCGAAGGAAACGTGAGCACTCTCAACAGTCGAGAGTTTCCGCCAACTATGCTGACCCGAGACCTCAGAACCTGGACTAGGAAAACCGATCTGGAGGAACTCAAAGAAACGGACCCAGGCTTGGCTATTGCAGCAAGCGTCCCTGTTCGCCGATTGGGCCATCCTACAGAGGTTGCCAACATCGCTGTTATGTAAGTAAACTCTCTATCATTTGGGACAACTTCTCACGTTTTGAAGGATGGCAAAAACTGGATATCTCACTGGGCAAGATATCATCTTGTCTGGTGGTTTGAAGTAGACCCACGTTGTCTCAAGGCTCTCTAGGTATGGCTCTGTCAGTTCAGGTGCGACAAAGACCAAAAAGAACATACAACACCGGGGATTCGCTGGTCGTCACCGACCCAACTACTAATCTGGCGCTTCGCAGCTTGACGATGGGGGAGCGGACGGGACCCCGTATT